>CAIGRF010274356.1:0-19315 GCA_903798235.1 Fraxinus ornus
GCCACATCAACTCTGTTTGAAGGACATCAATTGTCCTTAGAATACCTCGTAAGGTATCTTCTGAAGCTTTATGTTGACATTGAGTTCACAGGTTCCCACACTCAGGTATGCAGAACTTCTATGCTCTCTTCTTAAATATTTTTACACATTGTTTTAGGCACTCATCCTAACTTTCTAGTATTCTAAATAGGACCTCTTCTAGTTACCAATCTTCAAATTTATCAGAATGCACATTACTGACATTTCCATTAAGTCTCCACCAATTTAATTGAGTATTAGCAATTCATAGATTGACGCTCATCATTTTTATAATCATTTGCTTCACGTTGGATGCAATGATGAAGACCTTACTCGCTTAAGTATCCCTTTGAAATATTGTCTTATTTATTTGGACATCGATTGTTTTTTTTGTTTTTTTTTTGAGATTTTTCACGTGGGCGTGAATTTGATACAAGTAGGTTGATTTGGTAAATAGTTGATTTAAGATTTATACATCACAAAGCCCGATTTTAGTTTTGCTCATTTTAGTTTAATCATACCGAGGACTTGTATTTGTGCAGGAACCAAATTATGAGGACCCTCTCAATGGTTGGTGGCTATGTGGGACAAAGTTTCTTCAAATGCTGCATATAGCCTTTGGAGGCATCATCAGTCGGTTTCTCAAATCAATCGACATTGTGGATAATTTAAGTTGAAAGATTCGTAAATTTGGATCCACGTCAATCCTTGTATTCTAGTGTAACTATGCTTTACATTTTGTTAATTTTACTCTGTGAGAGATTGAAACTGGAACTCTGGTTTGAAAATATATGTTGTAATAGACCGATGTTGATGCATCATTGCATTTTCTAAAGTCTATGTGCTTATGTTGCCTTTTTACTTGTAAGTGGTTTATCAAAAAGATTGATTTCAAAATATTTATCACAATGTCAACATGAAATTAGTGCTTCTTTTTTAGCAACTTGATTAGGTTTGGTTGTGACCTAATGTTAGTTAATTATTGTTTATCAAACTTTTTTCATCATTTTTATTAATTTTAAACGAGATAATTTTAACATTCAAACAACACGATACACAAATGGTTTAAAGAAGTGATAAGAGCTATTTGTTCATTTGGCACAAAGATAATCCGTCCGATTTGGTAATTGTATCAATTGACACGTTTTGTCTAATTCAATTTAGGTTGTGTTTTTAATATCAGTAAATAAATTATTTTAAGATTCACCAACTTTAAATTTTATATATTATTTATTACCATATGAACATTAAACTATTAAAATTTATTGAATAATCAGATTTCTTGAATAAAACATTATAAAAAAAAATTCTCAAAATTTCAAAGTAAACGCGTTTTCCATTTTTCTGTTTTGAGAAACCGTTTTTTCAGAATGACAAAAAGAACGCATTTTCAGCAATTTCAAAACAGACACTCAAAATACAAAATAAAATCAAAACACAATAAACAAAACTGAAACACGAAAAGAACAGCGCCTTATTGATTCATTGAAAACAAGATGTTACCGGAAAATCCTTCCAATGCAAATGATTAAACCATAATTTCTCAAATTAGCCAGAAACTTAGACACCAAAATATGAGTTATCGTAAAAAACTGGGAAATTAGACTAAGGAAGTCATCGGTGTGTTTCACTCCGACATGATTCATGACTTGACAATCCCGAAGGGCCAAAGTGAAGAAGACTGTGAATCGGACGAATTAACAAAATTGATTCTAAGAGACTTCGAAAACAGAATCACTGAGAAACACCCAACCACTTTGAGAAGTTCTCAAATTCAGTGTAATCGCTATCTGAGATCATTGTCTTGTACCATGTCTTGCTGGCAGAATTGATCGCTGAAGCCTCCTCCTGAAAAGAGTGTGATAAGGGAAAATTACAAGGCTATAAGTCAGTCCTTTCAAATATGATAATTATGTAAACTGACAAGCCACTGGGAAACAATTCGAAGGCAATAATTTCTTTTAAATACTTTAAGATAAAAGGAAACAACATATATCAGAAATATTAGAAAAAAGACAAGTTCAGACAAAATATATAGAGAATGACAACAGAACAAACAAATTCGACTAAATATTCGATGTTATATAATATTCATATGCTGCGAAAATGTCCACATAGCTCAGTCATTTAAATTCCACAGCAACTTTAGACAATTCACAGCTACACCAAGGCAAGAATAAATACACTGAAAACAACAAAAAGGTAAATTGCATTTTCCCATAATACCTTCAAGCGACAATTCATTTGAAAGTTTCCATAAAATACACATGCACAGAATGTTGCAAGACTAATTTGAGCGAATCTCATGCAGCCAAGAAAAAAAAAAGAAAATATCTCGAATGTATCTACATAACAATCAATAGAGATCGTGACTGATCAAGCACTGACAAACTAGACATGTCCAACCTATATAAATTCCGAATGGTAAAAAGGCAAAGCTATTTGAAATTTTAAAACTGAGAGTAACCAAGTAAAAGGTTCAGATTGCTACAAACCTCAGTTGTTTCAAGCAATCCAACTAATCTTGAGCCCAACTGCAGTTGCTTCTCTCATAAATTTTATTGACAGAGCAACAGGATAGTCAGGATGAAAGAGAGGAAAATGTGCCTCAGTTTCATACACAAGATACAGGTTTGACAATCTAAATAAAACCCAAATTCCAATAAGGGCACAGTTTTGACACACATCTGATGGACCTATTGTACTAGTAAATCAACTGGTATAAATGGCATAGTTAAAAAAAATATGACTATTGAGAAAGAAGCAATAGAATCACCAATAACTATTGTTGGATGTTAATCGATGACCAAATCACAGAAATATACAAACATAAAAACTATCAAATCTGGTATGACAAGACAATTGATAGAACAATCAACTACATAAATAACCCTATAAAAATCAACAATACCTTAGTGATCTGCTTCCTCTTCTTATCCAGCTTTTCATGTTTAGCCTTCACTCGCTGTGCCTCAGCCAAGAGTGACATCCTCCTTGCAGCCTTGGCGTATGGGTTCAGCTTCAGCATCACGTTCAGATTCTTCAATGGGTTCTTCTTCAATGGTGCTCTCTTAATCTCCTTCTTGATTGGCTTCACCACGGATTGCACCTCATCAGAGTTGATGATCCTGGCCAGGTCAGCATTCACCATCTTAGCCCTAGGCAGCACATATCCGTTCTTCTTCTCAGACGGCTTGTCAAATGTCCCATAAGTCTCATCCAATTTCTCGAATGCAGATTTGGTCCAGACAATAAATCTCCCCAGATGCCCACCAGGTGCGAGTTTAAGCAGGTTAAGCCGCGAAACATGAGCAACCTCAACGCCAGGTATATTGCGGAAGGCCTTCACTAGCTTTGCTCCTTCCATACCATACACAATAAGAGGGCCTTTCCTGGAAATGTACCGGCGGTTGCGCATTTTACCTTTTCCAGGACGGATAGCTTGACTATCCTTGGCCTTTTCAGCATCAGGGTAAGCTCCAATTTGTTTGAGGGTCTTAATGGCTGCGTTTGTTTTCTCAATAGCCTCCGCAGAATCCGATACAACAAGAGGCAGCTCGGGAACTCCTTCAATGCGGTGTCCACGCGCCAGAACAAGAGAGGGAACAGCAGAAGCCGCAATAGCGGAAACCACGGCATGGCGCTTTTGAGTGACGTTCACGGACCTGTGCCAGCGGCGCCAGATCTTGGTGGGGGCGAACATACGACCACCACGGCACATGTTGCCAAAGGCACCCTGTCCAGCGCGGTGGGTCCCGCCACCAGGTACCCTGGGGATACGGGATACAGCGCGCCCCGTTCCCCAAGACTCGGCAGAGGTCTGGTGTCCGGCCTTCTTCGACACGGCGTAAGGCTGCCGGGCGTTCTTGGAAATTTGGCCGTGGACGAATGTCACTTGGTCAGGGCGGATCGACGCCTTCATCACATCGGGAAGTGGTATGGAGTTGGCGACGGAGACTCCGTCGGTTGCCAGGTCATTTACTAGGGATTGGACGGTGACGAGAGGACGGGCAGCGGCGGAGGCCATTGCAGAGCAGGGGTGGGGCTAGGGTTTTCTGCGTACAGTGTGACAACTAGGGTGAGTTGGGCAATATAGCGTACAAAATGCCATGGCTAAGCCCTAAGGTGTATTCGCATTGCGAAAATGGGCTTATGGTTTGTTCAGGGCTTGATGGCTTCAATTAATAAAAATTAGTAAGTGGTAATTATTACAAGAAAATCAGTTGTTTAAAGATTCATTTTCAAAAATTAAGTTGAAAGTTCAATTATTCAAAAATCAGGTAATAAATCAATTTCATCCCAAACCATAGAAATCATTTCCATTTTCTTTTTCTCTCCATCTATCCGTCTTCTCTCCCTCCCGTCTTCTCCACCTTTTCTCATCTCTGCGTTCTCTCTCTCTACCAACCTTCACCGGCGACGCCTCCCATCTCTGCCGGCGGAAGTGTGTTGGTTGTGTTGGGTAGCGGATCTAGTGGTCGCGTTGATGGCGGTACGGTGGTTGTGGAGTGTTGGCTGTGTTGGGTGGCGGATCTGGTGGTTGCGGTGAGGTGTGGTCGCGGTGATAGAGGTGATGGTGGTCGTGGCGGATCTGGTGGTCGTAGTGATGATGGCGGGATCTAGTTTGGATCTTATTTGTTGTTGAAAATAGTAGTTGTGGTGGTGGCTGACGGTGATGGTAGAGTCAGCGACGATGCTATGAGGTGGTGGCTGTATGTGGAGTGCTAGTTGTTGGTGAGTGATTGAAGTTGAAGGTAGAGGTGGTGTGTGGTGTTGCAGCAGGTGTTTGTGGCGGTGGCGATGGCGATGTGATAGTCATGGCGTTGTTTCCGACGACGATGGTGGTGCGTTTCTGTTGTTGTGACAGTGGTGCATTTCTATGGTGGTGGCGATGTGATAGTCATGTCGATAGATTATGTTAGATTTTTATTATCTCTTCCATGTGCAGTCCATGTAATTTTTTTAATTTGCTCAATGGGATTGAGAAATGGTAAAAGAGTTAGTCCACTTAAATCTTCCCTCCATTTTTCTTCCCTGCTTTTTCTTGTATGATTATCATTGTGATATTCAATTTCCTACAAACAATGAAATCGTTTATGCCGATCGTCCTCTGTGTAGTTGTTATTGAAGTAAATCACCTCGATATTAAGTGTCTTGTTTATTTATTTCCTAGGCATTGTCTTCCTTCTCCACACCTTGTTTTTGATAGCAAAAAATGGATTGGATGGTATGCCAATTGAAAATGCACAAAAGTGAAGACTTCCTAGGCTGATTCAAACCCAACAAGAAGATTCTGTCTGTGAGTTGATTTTAGGATTTTATTACTCAAAATCCTAATTCTTTTTCCAAAAAAAATCGTCTCGTGTTACTCTCCTAAGTTTCTTTAGCCTGCTAGATTATTTTCGATGAGGAGGTAGAGCAATATGAGTTTTACCCTTACTAGCCCAAATGTTGGCCCTTCCATTGAATGGAAGGAACATTACCTTGCTAAAGCACTCGTCCACATAATGTTCAAGAATCACATGCATCTTCTGAATACGAATGCCACTCGACTAAAACCTTCCACACATTCTTCTCGATTCCAATTTTTTGGGGGCAAAAGCCTGCCGTCATTTATGTCCACTATCTTCATCATTATTCGCATAAGATAAAACCTTTATCTTTTTTAATATGCATATAAATGGCTTGTATCTAGTAAATTGTACGATAAGATGTCACAGTTCGTCGTATCTTTAAACTGTGATTTTGTTTCGCGCGGAAAGTCGGGTCTCGCTAACAATTAAGAGATGGTTCAAACGATTGTGTAAGAAACAGATCTCTTGAGACAAAGTCTCAAAAATGGGTGCTTTATTGATGAAGATTTACAATCGACAGAAGCAAAATGCCTCCAAGGGGCGCAAGTACACAGAACAATTAAAATTTAAATGCGATAAAAGTAAAGGAAATGAAAATTATATATTCTCTGTTAGAGAGTGTTTGATTCGGGGTCCTTTCTTCCATGCCTTCTCTTCTCTTCTCTTTTATACTCCTCTGACAGTTATTGTTGGGGAAATTACTTTCACTATTTAACCGCTTATAACTGAGATTTTTGGATCATGGGACGTGATGAGATTGCCCATTAACTGACTCAATAACCGTTGCTTATAATAACAATTCGCCCTGGTCTTGGGCGTCTCGTAGCTTTGGACAATGATGGTATCGTCGCCCTGAATAATAATAAAGTGTCATAATCGCCCAAAGCTTGGGCGTTTAGCATACTTGGGCGATGATGGACCTTCGCTACATTACTTTATTTTGGCCTTCTATATGGTCTTCTTTAGGCCTATCCTTCAAACTTCTTAATTGGGCGTCATTCCTTGGGCCATTTAATTGGGCTGCATTTTTATGTGTCAACATTACCCTCAATATGGCAAAATTAATATCGATTATTAATCTTGTGTCATAATCATTCTTTGTACCTTACGCAACATTCAAAGTCCTAAAAAGGGGAGGAGTATTCAAATCATTACATTTGTTTGGCGGTGACCTTCTACATCCCAAACAGTGAAACTATAAATTAAAGGACACGCCACTTCTTCACTCCATTATACCCACGTTTCGCGTCGTCGTGCTTTCCATAAAAGCTATTGTTCATCTTCTTGCTTCTCCATTCATACACTTGCGCTCCAATATCCTTGAGAAGATTAAAATTCACAGTAAATGGCGACGTCAGAGAACTCCCTTAGTTTCGAAGATTTCTAAGAGGTAATCACGAGACCATATGTAAAATCTACGCTTTCGTCAGCCAATGTTGACCTCGATGAATTCTACCTAGGTCCATCGTTTGATGATGTTGATTCTGTGGGGCAAGCCGCGGTGGGCCAGTTGTTCCCTTGCACTCAAGATCCTCCTTTTCTGAACCCTTTTCCATTAAATCCAATCTGGGAACGAGATATTCGCACTTGGCCCAAATCTGATGCTACTTTTTCATTTTTGGCATGCACGCTTAGTAAAACATGCCCCCACCAAGGCAATTTTTGATCGTGCTGGGATTTTTGATTTATTAGAAATCGCTCGTCATCCTCCAACTTATGATCCCGTGCTTTTCCCCATTGCTTTAAGTTTTTGGTCTTCTGAGTATAATACTTTTATCTTCTCCCTTGGTCCAGTGTCCATTACTTTAAGAAATATTGGCGCTTTGGTTAATCTCCCGCCCCTGGGCGACACCATCTCTCCTACCATTTTGATCACGGCGCTGCCCCAAAATTTGACAAGAAGCTTACTGATTCTTATTCGGGCATGCAAGCACTTTATAATAACACTAGTGCTGAACCCACCCATGCTGAACGTGTTGCCTTTCTCTAGTTTTGGCTCTGTAAATATGTTTTTTGTGTGCCCAACATGAAACATTCTATGTCTTATTTGCCCATAACGCATGAGTTAGCGCGTGGTAGGCCCATGAATCTTTGTTCGCTAGTTTTAGCTGCTTTTTATAGAGGTATGGCCTCTCCTCAATCCCAATTACGGAATGATGCATCTCCTACTGGTAATGGGCCTCTTTGGCTTGCTCAATTGTGGTTGAAAGCATATTTTCCACAACTTGATACTTCCCCATCTCCTCCTAGATCAGTTAACTGTTATGGGCTATTTATTAATCAACTAAGCCCTGTAAATATGTCCAATATGGAGGTTTTCACATTCTTTTACACCNGCCCTGTCAACATGTCCAAAAGGGAGGTTTTCACATTCTTTTACACCTTGAATTCGATTCCTTCATTTTACCCTTTCTCTGCTCATCAAATCCCAATTTATGTGCAACCTCCTTCCACCATGCAAGATGTGAGCACCTTTTTGTCTGTTTGGGTTTAATACTTGGTTGAGAAAGAGTTGTTCCATGACATTTTGACCGGGACAAATGCCAAAGCAGGGGTTAAGCTATATGCTCCCCAATTCGTTGCTCGTCAGCTGGGTTTTGGCCAAACTTGGCCTATTCCTCAATGTTTTTCTAAGAGCTTAACCGATCGTTTCATACTATTACTAAAACAGAGGCACAGACCATTGAAGCCCGCAATTTCCTCTTAACTCAAGGCTTTTCTCTGGCTCCTTTCAACCCACTTTCGTTACTTACCCAATTTTTGATCAACTCTGGCCGTCAGTGAAGCGTAGGTTGTTTGCAACTGACGCTAACCATGCTTTCCACTTGTTAGATGGGTCAAGAACTTCTTCTATCTCTCCAATTCCCGTCGTTTCCCTATCTGCCAGGATTTTTACTTCCCCTTCAAAGTCTTCCCCTATTCGCATCAAACATTCCACAGCAAATCATGTTCCATCTGGCGCTTCTTCTGCTCAACCCGGGACAACTAAGGATGTCTCCAGCCGCAAACGGCTAGTTTCATCTTCGCCAAGTTTGCCGATGATGATGATGCCCCTCTCATCATCAGGAGGAAGGTACTTGAATTTGCTTTTCTATGCAGAACTTGTTCACTCGTGAAAAAACCCTCAATTTATTAATGTGTTACCTGGATTTTTCAGAAGGGTTCCACATCCCCTTTTAAGGCTCTGCCTTCACCGGTCCTTGCTTCATTTCCTTCCTCCAAGGTTTCTTCGTCCAAGTCATCTGGGAAATTGACTTTATCTTTAAGTCAAGTTGGAGAGCTTCCATCTTCCCAGGGCATTGACCCCCCCACGCGTTGAACCGGAAGGTAATACAGACTTTAAAGTTTTTCCTCTTGTTTACATTGTTGGCTTTTGACTTATTATCACTTACTCCTTGTAGAGATTCCTGCAAATCTGCCTGTTGTGGAGAAGTCTTCTAGTTCGGACAAATGGAAGTCTCCACAAGTGATTGATCCAACCGACGATGTACCCCAACTTTCCCAAGTTGTTGATGAGGTAAACTTTGCTTCGTCCTTCATCTTTATTTCATTTGCTGTACTGCGAATGCTAACTGCTTGTACTTTCTTTGCAGGAGGTTGATGTCATTTTATGCTCCATCCAGGACTTGCTTACTTCTTGGGAACAGACAAAGGCAAGCGTTGCTTCTCGCCCCTCTTCAGCTAGTCGTCCCCCTGCTTCATCTGCTGCATTCTCAAAAGAGAACATGAACGTTCTCAAGCAATCAGTGCTTGAGTATGTTTCCTTTATGGATCTGGATGTCAACAAAGCTAGTGCTTCTAGCTAGAAGGATAAGTTTGAGCAGTTAAGTGCAAAGATGGCTCAAGCACTTGAACTTCCCTCGCTCAAGGTTTCGTCTGATTTTAGGCTGACATTGAAGATCATCCATTCAGAAATCAGTTCTTAGCTGGCCATAAATGTCGAGTTGAGGGCCAAACAAGCTCAGCATCTTCGTGCCATGAATGAAAATGAATCTTTGTTTCAAGTGCTTGAGAAGACCAAAGTTAACCTTAACGAAATCTCCTCTGAGATTATGATTGAAAACTCTTTGATGATAAAGCTGGCCGCAGAGGTGAAAGAACTCCAAGCAAAAATGGACAACTGCAGGGCTAGGCTGGTTGCTAAGAAGTGTATTGTTTCTCAAGAAGTTGAGCGAAACAAACCTTTGGTTGAGCGTTACACAAAACTGGAGGTTGATGAAGACCTTGTGATCGAGCTATCAATGCTTCTACTGAACAGAGCGACGAATGGGGAAAACTTAGGGAGCAGATGCGCTCTATGTGGGGCAAGTTGTAATTAGGACATTAGTATTAACATTCTTTTGTAGGACACCTTCGTCCTATGTTTTGTCCTTGTAATTATGAATGGCAGCCCCAACTGGCTAAGAATTGTAATGACAGCCACTTTTATCAATGAAGTAATCTTTTACTCACTTGTTTGACAATTTTTTGCATGGACTATGGAACAGGAACAACATAGTTGACGTATTCTGTCATTGTCAATGTGCCTAACCTTAATTACTAACCTCGTACCCTGTCCTTGTACATTTCTTTTAGTGCACCTTCACGTAGAATAAGACTCTTGACTTTCTGGCGTCTCTTCAGGATTTGGACCTTCAATTTCATTTACTGCGCGTCTGGCTATTCGCATTCTACCCCTTCGCCTTCAAGCTTCTATAAAGTTGCGTGTTTGTTACATATTCACCATCTTTGTCCTTGTTCTCTAGCAAATCCTTCTCCATCCTCTACAATATTCAAATGATGAGTTTTCTGTGTCTAGGAGATCAACTGTTTCCTTTTCCAACTGAAATGACTCTTTCTTTTTCCAAGTTCGCCTTCTTTGGTATGGGTGGTATAGGAAATGTTATTTGGCCAATGAATGTCTTCTCAGCACCCTTTCCATTTATGATCTCCAGTGGGAGATTTTGATGTGAAAACCAATTGCTTGTTGAGAGTGCTTCTCAGCTTCTCCACCTATTATTGTAGTGATGCATTTATGAAGGCGATGAAGGCCAATTCACTCCTCTTCTGTAGTAGTTGATAGGAGAAAAATTAGTTGATAGGAGAAAAATGGTAGCTTGCTTTCAATTGCGGCTGATTGGCCTTTTGTATTTTGTATCCCTCCGTTTGTAATAAGTACTTGATAATAAAAGATTGTTCTTATCTTATTTGAACGTGTTCGTCCAATTTATTTTACTTTACTTGTTTTAACAACGTGGTGCGTGCCTATATTTGTTCACTTTCCCATATGGAAGGAACATACTTTTTTAAGTACTTACCATTAATAAACCTTATATGTTTGGTGCCATCTAAATCCTCCAAGTGGTAAGCTCCGTTAGGCAATATTCTCTTCACTCTATATGGTCATTCCCAGTTGGGTGACCACTTGTCGTACTTTGGATCTTTGCTATCCAAATGGAGTATTATTTTCCACACTAAATTGTTCAGGCTAAAGGACTTAGCTACGACTTTTTTGTTATAGAATTTAGCAATCTTTTATTTTTGCAAGTGCAGTCTATCTAGGACGTCCAATTTCAACTCGTCCAATTCTAACAAACTTTGGGCTAGTGATTCTGCATAATCACCATCACTTAAATCATTTCTCGAATTGGCTGTACATTGATTTCCATAGGCAATACCGCTTCTTGTCCATAAGTAAGCTGAAATAGAGTTATTTTGGTACTCGAGCGTGGTGATCTCCTGTAAACCCTTAAAGCTTTATTTAAACATTTATGCCAATTTTTTGCGTTTCCACCTATCATTTTTCTTATGATATTTTTTAGAGTCTTATTAGAAGATTCTACTTGTCCATTAGATTGAGTGTAATAAGGCGTGTAGTTTACTAGTCTAACTCCAAATTCGCTCAAAAATTCTTTCACTTGATCTCCATTTAAAGAAGTTCTGTGGTCCATCATTAAAGTTTGTGGTGTTCCAAACCTATAGATTATGTGGTTACGAATAAAGTCTATAATACTTTTCTGAGAGATCTCTCTTAAAGGTATTGTTTCAACCCATTTAGTGAAGAAATCCGTTGCAACTATTATAAACGTATGTTGCTTGGACGATGGGGGATAAATCTTCCCTATCGAATCTATTACCCAACCTTTAAACGGCCAAGGATTAATAATAGGCGTCATTTCTCTTGCTGGTGCTCTTTGTATTGGGCCATGCTTTTGACATGCTAAACAACTTCTTGCGTACTGAACGCATGATTCTCCCATCTTGGGCCAAAAATATTCGCTTCTAATAATTAACCACCTCATTCTTTGGCCAGCCTGATGTGCTCTACATATCTCTTCATGCACTTCAGCCATGATTACCTTGGCTTCTTGCAAACTTACACATTTCAATAACACACCGTCTGGACTTTTCTTGAATAACTCATCGTCTATTAGTGTGTAGTTCAATGAGCGTAGCTTCACTTTCCTATTTCCCTCCTTATTAGGTTCTTTTAAAAACCTTCTTATTTCCTCCCTCTAATCTATTACATCCCCGTCTTGTATGCAATGAATATTGATCATTCTCGCCCTCCGTTGAACTGCTGGAAAGATTACCCCATACTCACAACTGGATTCTGCATTTAGTATTTTCGAGTAACCTGAAGCTATTTTGGCTAATTCGTTTGCCAAATTATTATACATCTTACTAACATATTGAAGCTCAACTCGATCAAACTCTTCTAATAACTCTTGGGCGATTTCGTACTGATTTTTAACAGAGTCACTTTGGCATTTAAAATCACCAATCAACTGGTAAATTACCAGTTAGGAATCGCCCTTAACAATTACACTTTTTACTCTCAATTCTAATAACAGCTCTAGTCCTACAATCAAAGCTTCATATTCAGTCTGATTGTTGGTGGATATCCTATCCAAAGTGAAAGCAAATTTATAATAAACCCCTAGAGGATTTATTAAAACTATTCCTACCCCTACCTATCCAGAAGTTTTTGATCCATCAAAGTATAAAACCCAGGGTTTTAACTCAAATGAATCCACTTCCATTTCAATTTCTTTAAGCATATCAAGGCATGGGTGATCGGCCAAAAAGTTAGCCAACGCTTGATTTTTAACTGCCTTTTGGGGTACGTACTGTATTTCAAATTTCGACAATGCCAAAATCCAATGGCCTATCCTTTGGTGTAAAAATAGGGCGAGAAAACATATACTTAACTAAATTAATATTAGAAATCAAGTAAAGAGTTACAGGCCGTAAATAGGCCTTTAGTTTTGTAAATGTGAAATATAAAGCAAGACAGTTTTTCAACAGCATAATAATTACATTCACACTTTGTTAACTGTCTACTCAAATAATAGATCGCCCTTTCTTCACCAAACTGGTCTTCTTGCGCGATCATTCCGGCTATAGATTCTTGTTCAGCCGTTATGTACACTTTCATTGGTCATCCTTGGATAGGTGATACCAACACTGGTGGACTTGACAGATATGTTTTCAGGCTATCAAAAGTCTTTTGATGCTCATCCTTCCAGACGAACTCGTCCTGTTTTTTCAGCTTTAAGAGAGGTGAAAAAGCTTTCGTTCGCCCTACACAGTTGGAGATAAAACGTCTCAAAAAGTTTATTTGACTTAGAAATCTTTACAATTCTTTCTTACTACTAGGTGGTTTGGCCTCTAAGATGGCTTTTGCTTTATCTTTGTCAAGTTCGATCCCTCTTTTGTGCACTAAGAATTCAAGGAAATTCCCTACATTAACACCAAACGTTAAAGGGTTCAATTTCAACTTATATTGCTTCATTCGATCGAACGAGCGTCTTAGCTGTTCAAAATGGTCTTCCTCTTTAATAGATTTGACCACTATATCATCTATATACACTTGGACAAATTGGCCTATCATGTCATGAAAAATTAGGTTCATTGCTCTTTAATAAGTTGCCCTTGCATTTTTCAGGCCAAAAGATATAACTACCCATTCAAAGCATCATAAAGATCCATGACACATGAAAACAGTTTTATGTATATCTTCTTCAGCTATGTAGATTTGATTATAACCTGAGTATCCATCCCTGAAGGAATACATTACACGTCCGGCGGTCGAATCTACTAAAGAATCTACCGTAGGCATTGGATACTCATCTTTAGGCGTTGCTAAGTTTAAGTTTCTGAAATATATGCACACCCTAATAATGCCATTCTTTTTTAACACAAGTACGATATTAGACAACCACTCAACATACTTGGATGTTCTAATAAAGCCTGTTTTTAATCATCGCTCTACCTCTTTCTTTACTTCAGGCAATACATTAGGGGCAAAACGCCTAAATGGTTGTTTATGAGGCTTAAAGTTTGACTTAGTTGGCAACCTATGTTCAACCAGATTCCTATCTAAACCAAGCATGTGTTCATATTCCCAAGTAAAGCAATCTTTATACTCCTTTAATAAAGCGATTAACTTGGTACTTACCTCTTGACTGAGCATCTAGCTAACAAATGTTGGACGATCTTTCCCTTCATCGCCAATGTTTATCTTTATCAAAGGATCTTATGCTTGAGCATGCCCAGGTTTTGCGATCCCCCTTACTTCTCCATCTGAGTTCTTTGGAGATGCTTCCTCTTCCAAGCAATCCACCTTGTTGACTTCTCGACCAATATTTTGCTCCAACTCGAACACTGCTAACTTGTTCCTTAATGTCTCCAGTGTTGCTCCTTCTTTCGTCTTTTCCTTACATTCCTTATTGAATGCCATTAACTTGGCTTTGAAGGCCTGAATATCGGTCATATCTTTTTGCCACTGACAATTCATTTGATTTCACTGATTACCTTTTTGCCAATTACTGGCTCTTCGAGGGCCACTATGTTTGGCCTCATTTGATTGAAGATTTCAATAAGTGTGTCTACTGAGAATGATTCTTCGCTCTGCGTAACAATATGAGTTTTTTCCCCATCTTGAACTACTCTGACAGGTCCATAATTTCCTTCGTACATGAACATCTCTACTGAATTTGCTTCTGCAACAAAATGTCTATGGTTCGCCTGCACTACTTCTGCTTTGCCTTTGCCGTTCCAGAAAACCAAACATTGATGGAGCGATGAAGGTATGCAACGACTTTCATGAATTCAATCTCTTCCTAGCAGTACATTGTAACTGGTCGGACCATGATAAGGGCATTTTTACACGTTCATTTAAGTTCACAAACATGTATAATTATCGATAAATGTGCAGAATATAGCTTAATTCGATGTAATATGTGTTTGTAGGACATCAACAATAAACGTGGGGAAAATTAGGAAAAACAAGCAAAAAATGGCTTAAATGAAGCAAAAGAAAAGTATGAACACTCAAGTGTAAACATTGAAAAGTTGTGTCAAACCTCACGATGAAGATTTGAGCATGTTAGGAGTCAATTAGATGAAAGACAACATCAAAGGGATGAAATATCGTCAAAGTATGATCACACATCAATTTCCAATTGAAAAAGTTATGCACTGATTTTTGGTCTCATACTAAGACCTAATTTCAACATGGCGAACGATAGAACTGGAAGATGATGTCTAAATCAAAGTTATAGCCCTTTGAGTTATATTTTCAACTCAACTTAAATCACTATAATCGGATATTGGGAGTGAAAGATATGACCAAAATACTAAATACTGTCCGACGGAGAAAGTGATAACACTATGCGGCCGCATAGTGTTAATTCCTTGCGACCGTATAGACCACTACAGAGATCTTTTGGGCTAAATTTGTTTGTTCTATGCGACCGCATGACTTTGTAGTATGGGTCGCATAGAAGACTTCCGACATGAAAATTATAGTTTCCTTATTTCATTCCAACTCTTATGGAAACCAATCTTTTGGCAACTATATAAACTCTTAAGCCGTCCTAAAACCCTAGGCAGACTTGGGAGAAGACTTTTGAAACATTCTTAGAGAGAGAAAACACCATTAAAGAGCAAGGAGAAAGGCTAAAACAAGGGTTTCACTTCAAGATTCAAGATTCAAGCTTTAACTTCTAATTCTTTGGTGATATCTTCTATTTATTACTTTTATTGTTGTTTTATTTTATCCATGTTATGCTGAATTTTTTATGTATTGGGTGAACGATGAACCTCCCATTGTGATATTTTAATTTCTATTTTACAATTTTCTATTTAAACACGTTTGATGGATGTTGAATGATTTATATACACTTTATTGCCTCTACAATTATATGCGCAATAGTTGTATGAGTTTGGATGATTTATTTTATGTATTCGAAAGAAGGAAAATAAACTCAACAAGGTATAAATCATCGTAAGGTCCGATAGGGGATAGAAATATACCGCTATGCTTTACGTGAATCTCTAGGTGTTTACAAAACGTTATGCATTCTTGTATATTGTATTTGTCATAGAAATATAATCAAATTGTATGCTAGAATAGGTTCAATTCTACTCGAAAGAGATTATTGAATAAGTTAGAAACATTGATTCGTCGATCATTCATCGTATTATCAAATTGTGAAATATGAGTTACAAGAGAACTTTGCTTGGTGATTCGGGATCCTAGTGCACTTTTCTTTCATTAACTTCATCAAACTTTTTTATTAGACATATTTTTGCTTTCATTTTGTAATTTTAGTTTAATTTTCATGTTAATCACAACTTAGTTATAAAATTTACGTCGAAGATCATCTTGAATTTTATAGATTCGGTTAAAGTTTCAGTAACAAAAATCAAGTTAAACGAATCCTCGTGGGAACGATACTCGAAATTTTAGGATTTCTACTTTATTACTTGTCAACGAACCGTGAACTTACGGTGATTTAAATCCAAAACATATTTTCGTGAACAAGTTTTTGGCGTCGCTGTCGGAGATTGAGTATTAATTTGGTTTTTGTTATTTAGACACTAATTCGAACTTGTTTTTATTTTATTAAGTTCAATTAGTTAGGCTGAGCTAAGTGTTACTATTTCTCGCTTCTTCAGGTCTTGCATGCGAAGATCATTTGGCGGTGAACTACTTCCAGCTGATTTGGAAATTGAATGAACTTTTCATCAATGACAAAGGATAGCGAGAGCAGCACAACATGAAAATCAAGAACAAATACAAATGACTGATCAACAACTGGAATCAATTGTGGAACCTGCAGCTCCAGCCAATGTTGAAGTACAATATGATGGGAATGCTTTGCTTGGGGATTTTTTTGGCACCGTTCGTCATTCAAAGCCAATCCAGCATTATCTACCCCTCATTCGAACAACCGAACTTTCATCTGAAGACAAATGTCATCCAACTCTTTCAGAATGGACATCAATTCTACGAAATGGCCAACGAGAATCCACATACACATGTATCCTGTTTATTGGATATGTGTCAACACTTCAAATACCGAGAGATATCAGAAGATGCAATTAGATTGAGGTTGTTTCTGCACACTCTTCGGGATAAAGCACTTGAGTGGCTTGATTCATTCCCGGTGGCAAGTATAACTACTCGGGATGACTTGGCTCATAAATTCTGCATCAGATTCTTCTCACCGGCCAAAGTGGTAAGACTAAGGCATGAAATACCAATATTCAACCAAACTGAAGCTAAATCCTTTGATAAGGCTTGGAACATAGTCAAAAATATGCTACGGAAGTGTCCTCAACACGGGTTCAACAAGACAAGACAAATCAGATTTTTCTATATGGGATTGCTTCCAACTTTCAGGAGCATGATGGAATCGTCATCCAATGGATCCCTAACTACCAGAACAATCGATCGAGCTTAGGACTTATTCGAGAGAATGGCTAATACTTCAGCCATGTGGTCTTCAGATAGAGTGTGTATAAAGAAAACACCTGGAGTGTATGATGTAGATACCTATTTGGCATTATCTGCAAAGATTGACTTCTTATTTCACAAGATAGAGGGCATAACACAGACTGTGAATTCAGCACAAGTGAGGAAACCAAATTGTAAAGAATGTGGAGCAGAACATGGTACAGCTGAATGTTCTATCCTTACATAAAGGATAGAACATGTGGACTTTGCTTAATAGGGTCAACGTCGGAAAAATAACCCTCACTCTGAAACATACGATCTGGGATGGAGAAATCATCCAAACTTCTCTTGGGGTGGAAATCACAATCATAATCATAATCATAATTGGGTGTAAGAACAGTTTCATCAAGAGAAGAAACCTCAATTGGAAGACATGTTTGCAAAATTCATGAAAAAACCAATAAATACATGGAAACCACTAATCAATTCATGAGGAAGATTGAAACGAATCTCCAAAATCAGGGTGCAGCTATTAGGAACCTGGAGACTCAAGTGAGACAGTTAGCTCTTTTTGTGACGAACAGAGCACTAGGTACCCTGCCAAGCAATACTGAGACTAATCCCAAGGAGCAGATAGTGGCCATAAGTATTTTGGAAAATAAAATAGTTGAGGACCATCTGTGCAAGCAATCACCACTAAGAGTGGAGTGCAACTACCGGAAATACATAGCAAGAGAAACAGTATCTGCTCCAGATGAGGAGCAAGTGGAACAGACATAGAGGCATCTACTAAAGAGAGTTCAGATACTCCACGGGTTAAGGCAACCAATCCTATCAACCCTTATGAGCCTCCTATTCCATTCCACAAAGGTTGAAGAGACACCAGCTAGACCAACAATTTGAGAAATTTTTGGATGTGATAAGGAAGCTCCACATTAATATCCCGTTCAAAGACGCAATACGAAAAATTTCAAGTTATGCAAAGTTCTTGAAGGAGATTATTTCAAAGAAGAAAAAGCCTCCAAAATTTGAAACTGTGGCACTGACAAAGGAAAATAGTGCAAGAATACAAAAGAAATTGCCTTCCAAGCTCAAGGATCCAGGGAATTTCACTTTAACTATTTCAATTGGAAAAGTTGGTACTTCTAATGTTTTATGTGATACTGGAGCGAGTGTTAACTTGATGCCACTTTCTATTTTCAGAAAACTCGATTTGGGAGAGGCTACAGCAACAATGATGACCTTGTAGCTGACTGATAGATCCCTTACTCACCCACGAGGGATTATAGAAGATGTGCTGATTAAAGTGGAGAAATTCATCTTCCCAGCAGATTTCCTCATTCTAGACATCGAAGAAGATAGAAATATTCCAATAATCTTGGGGAGACCATTCCTAGCAACATGTCGAACTATGATTGATATGGAGAAAATGGAGCTAATCTTGAGGGTAGATGATGAGCAAACAGTGTTTAAAGTAAATAATCCACACAAATAATCATTAGCTCTCGACGAGTGTCAGTGTATCAATGAAGATGAACTCTTCCTTCAACAAAATTGCCAGAAGAGAAAATCGAAATTTGGAGAATTTCTTGGTACAGACGAGAGCGGGGAATTCAAAGTTTGAATAGCTAAAAGAGGATGTAAAGCTGAAAATTGTAGGGACCTTCGATTGGAACCACCATGAGTTGCCCGAAGTAAAGTCGAGCTATAGACTATAACATAGCGCTGGTTAGGAGACAACCCAACAATTCTTCCCTTTTATCTATCTTATTTTATGCATTAGTTTATAAATTTCTTTTTCGAGTTTTTTTTAAAATTTTTCATAATATTGGTTATTTATCGTCTTTACAGGATACAAGGAGTCTATGCATGGTATATACTTCTTTTACTCCATCAGTTTCAAATTCACATCTACATTGGTTAGGGAAGTAGCCTCAGCCCCTTGTTCTTTATCTTGTGAAATTGTCCTTAGCATTATGTGATGTTAAGCTGCATTTCGTCATTCTCTAAACATTGAGGACAATGTTCTATCTAAGTTTTGGGGGTGAAAATATTTCATTCATCATGTTACTGCAATTTTTGTGTAATTACATGAAAAAAAATGAAAAAGAAAAAAAAAATCAGTCTTATGTGTAATTTTTCATTAATTACTTTTAGTTTAGTTGTTTATTTACTAGCAATAATTTAGAGTTTTTTGTGCTTGTGTGGGTTTGACAAT
>CAIGRF010274366.1:9217-29930 GCA_903798235.1 Fraxinus ornus
AAAAAAATCAGAACCCTAAAATCGCTTGAAAATCAGCTAAAATCACTCCAGTATCCTTTCATAGAAATCTGGAGTATAATTACGTCCCAAATCAATTCTCTGGATTTTTTTGAGATTAAGCCCATGTTTAAATCACATTATTTTGAAATAATATATTTTGGAATAGTAGATTAATAGAGAATGAGTGGTTGAAAAAGAAGGAAAAGTTATTGATGTGATGGAAAATATTATTTCATTGAAAAATGTGTGGTTGAAAATGAGTAGAAGAATGAGAACGAAAAAAATAATGTAGATCAAACAGGGATAGTCTCTCCAATTTTTTTTTTTAAAATAACGTAAAAGATATAAATATCTTAATGAATAAATGTTAATAACCTTTTGGTGCATTTATTAAAAAATATGGACCACCTTTGGGTATCTCAAATTTGGTTTTCAGATGGTGTTTGGTAGTGATTAAAATTAGATTTTTAAGTAGATTGTGATTGAAGTTTTTGAAATGTGTGGTTGAAAAGTTGTGGGACCCAAGAAAAATATAGTTAGTATTGATTATTTGACTTTGACTTAAATTAAAATTCGATTTTATTCCGTACTAAACAATGCCTCAATGTCCACACCTCTGAAAATCCCTGCTTATGATTTTCATCCTTAGCTAAAATCAGTTTTTATCTGATATAAAAATTGAAATAATTTACATTTTTGTATAATAGTTGAGCAGGGTTTTTTAATGGAAAATAACTTTAAAATCATGTTAAAACAAACACATGCTCTTAAAAACTTATATTACTGTAAATAAACGGAGATTTTCTGTTGAATAACCATTGTTTCACAATTATTGATTCCCTTAAATTTTTATAGTAGTATAATGTACCCTTTTAGAAAAACAGTAGTTTCTCTTCCAACTTGTCACGAGGGCATAGTCAAGAATATTGTCCAATGTGGGCAAAATTTAATCAATGACGGACTTTGAGTTTTCGATCATGAATTTAATGATGATAAAAATATAAAACAATATTACGATTAGATTACTAAATTAAAAATATAAGTCCTTAGACATACAATGATCGATAAGAAATCCTCTATATATGATGAGGCTAGTTTAGACACTAATAACCGTCTTTTGGCACTCTTGGACCATCGCTAGTCGACGCACTTTGAGCGCCTTTGGGTGATGTAGATTAAGATGGAAATGCCGTTCAATTTTTAGATTAGGTAGGGCCGTCTTCTCTATCCATATATAAGTGGTGTAATTCTCGACTTCCAAAGGAAGGAAATGAGGCCAATGGATCTTAAACTAGTACTAGATCAGTTGTTTTCTCAACCTGGAATGAAAACTTCTCTTCATTCGTGGAGTCTTCTCCTCGTTCTTTTTATCTTGAACATCTATCTCATTTAGAGCAACTCCAATGGGAGCACCAAAACACTAAAATAGTGCAAAGTTTGGTGCAAAAGTACTTCGATGTGGCACCAAATTTTGTGGTGCAAAATCCAATTTGCCCATCTTTTTATTTGTGAAAAGAATGATTTGAGGGTATTTGTGTCATTTGTATTATATAATTTTAATACAATTATTATTATTATTATTTGCATTTAAAATAAATTTTAAATGTTAAAAATATTAATTACTCAATTAATTAAAATAAGAATAAAAAATTAAAATATAACTAATTGCAATGTTATTTCGACTTCATATTTAGTAATTTAATATGTTTTAATTGTACTATGTTTTAATAATATATTTATTAATGAATTTAATATTTTCCTTAATTTAACGTAATTATTTATTTTGTAATTTATATATTTCTAAAATAAATAAATAAATAATTTTCGAATAAATAAATTACTAAGAATAAAAAAAGAGAAGAAAATGATTAAATACTGTTCATTTGGTGTAAGTTTTGGTAAAATGATTGGAGATAAATTCTAGTTTGGTGCAAGATTTGATGTAAAATGGTGCAAAATTTGGTGCAGCGCTGGAGATGGCCTTATTATGCCATGGGCGTTCTTTTTCGATCTTGTACCTTATGTAGGCTTGCTTCACATAGGCTACACAAGCTGTGGTGCAGTATTGGAACACAATTTAAATATCAATGAGGTACATGCAACTATGCCTGTAAACTTAGATGGCCTTTCAACATTCCTTTCATCAGTCCTAGGCAACTTTCTTTCATATTTTAAAATATTCTATATTGAGTTACCGTCGCATCAATAGGAAGCACCGGTTACAAGAGCTTTTTAAGTAAGAGCGTTTGATTGAACAAAAGATATTCTTGAACAACGGCTATAGCACCAACTTCCCCTAATCTGACTAATCTTTCTCATTTTCCAGGGATTATTAGATGGGGATTACCGATCCATGGGATAATAGCCCGTCACTTACCTGAAAGCCAATAGTGGGACATGCCCAAAATATGTTGTGCTAGAATCTCCTCTTCCTTTTGCAATTGAAGAATAAGAAACTCTAGGGGAAAGGTTCGAGACAGAAGCAAATGAAATAGAATAAAATAAGATGCCATAGGATGGAATGGATGGATACTTGAGATTCACTTTCCAACAAATGCCTAATTTAACTCCATAGAAATGGAACTCATACCTAGTTCACTATCTGAAGCACTAGAGATCTTGTTTTTTCTACTTTAAGATAGGCGCCCTAAAATCCTCCTAAGATATCGGATGTTCAATTGTCCACTGTTATTAAAACTTGTTCTCGTATTCATATGTACAAATACATTTCCAGACATGACTATTACTACATTGATACCGACTCGACAATTCTAGGAAGTTCTCTTCCAGAAGATGTTCAGTCATGTTTGGTACACATTAAAATTTTCATTTTTCATTATTCTATTCATTTTTAACCACACATTCTTCAATAAAATAATATTTTCAATCACATTAATAAATTTTCCTTCTTTTTCAATCATACATTCTCCATCAATCTACTATTCCAGAATAGATTCTCCATAATAATGTGGCTCAAACACACCTTAAATATCTTCCATTGAATTGGGTAAGTTAAAGATGGAACACTTTGTGAATAAAGGTATTTTCTTAGCACCTAAGAGTAATTCCTTAGAAACAAAAGATAAATGTGATATAATTAAGCACAAGGGTCCTGCTAAAGGCTTGGTCAATGTTGATTGGTTTGTTTTACAATACGTTGATCGTCTAAGACTAAGCAGATAATCGTAGAATCTTCAGAATAGATTGGCGTTCCCTAAACATAGCTAAAAAGGAATCCTATTAACCTTTGATTCATAAGTACAAAAGGGGACCCGGTCTGTAACAATAACAATGTTTGAGTAAACACACATCCAAGGGAGTGGCACTCGCCTGTGCCGCGCTACACATACTGCATGTGCAGCAATTGTTGACGACGTATGCCGCTGTAAGAGAGAGAAGGAGATAGAGAGAGCAGAGAGAAATAAGAATAAGGAAAAAATTAGGGGATGTTATTTTTGTGTTTCAGTTGTGTGTTTTGGGTTTTGAATTCATTTTAGGTTATGTTTTGAGTGTCCATTTTGAGATTATTGAAAATATGTTCTTTTTGATATTTTGAAAAATTGTTTTCAAAACACCCAAAATGAGTCGTTCTGGGTTTTATTTGTAAATTTTTAACTTATTTTCAAAAACACGTTTTCGAAATTAGGAAAGAGAACGCGTTTTCACTGTTTTGAAAAATCGAAAATAGAAAACGGCTTGAAAATGGTAAAGAGAACACGCCCTTAGGGTTTGGGAGTGAAGTCAAGTGGATGGGTGTATGTTCATTAATTCAATTTTATAATGTTATTATTAATATTAAAAAAATTATATTATGACCTAATTTTTGAACAAAAAACTTTTAAATTTGATTTTTGAATTGAAAAATGTAAAAACATAAGTGGGTATAATTTCCACATTATTTTATCACTATGTTTTATAAATTTACACTTTACATATTATATTTTAAGACTAGTGGACTCCAAACTATGATTTTTCTCTTCAAGTATCTTTGTACTCAGTGGGAAGTTTCAAGCTTGAGCGGAGAGATAACAAGAACAAGAAAGGTCATATGAGAAAGGGACATATACCATAATACTATACTTTTTCTCTTCATTATTTCATTGGATTAGGATTAAAATTGTAAAATTGATATGGTGTATTTATTAAAAAAAAATAAAAATTAAGCCCCCGTCTGATGCACATTATTTCCAAAAAAATGCATTTTTTTTATTGATGTGATGGAGAATATGTGGTTGAAAAAGAATGAAAAATTATTGATGTGATGGAAAATACTATTTTATTGAATAATGTGTAGTTGAAAATGAGTAGAAGAATGAGAATGAAAAAAAAAATGTGATCCAAACAGGGGCTAAATTTGAATGTGATTATAATATGGTGTAAGAAACAAAATTTGTGGTGATAATTTATTTGAGAATCTCAAATTTTTTTAGACGATTTTGCCACCTAATATGTTTAATTTATGTAGAATTTGGGAGTCGGTTAAGATACTTAAAATACTTTTCTATTGTTTGTCAAATGAATTCATGCAAATGGTTTAAAAAAAAAAAAAAAGTTCCCTTTACCGAATGCTTCTTAGTGCAATTGTTTATTAACAAGTTGGCAACTAAACTTCAATGAATTCTGAAACAAGGTTTGTCCAACTATTATTTTTCTTTGGTTTTTTCCCCAAGTTCAATACCAAATTTAACTATATTTTTTGCCAGCACATTCTGTAACACTAGTGTTCAAGTTTCCTACGAAGCACATAGCCATTAATCAACTTTACGAACGTCTCATTGTATTTTGTTGTGGAAATGAGCCAACATTTCTTTCATTGGCAAATACGAAGTGCAAATTGGTAAGATTTGACTCTGGTATTTCTTCTTTGGATCTACTTGCTAAGGCATTGACCAAGCCACAACCTTGTCATGGAACATTGCCTTCATTGTAGCAAGATTGATATTACCAATTAAAATACTATCTTGAGCAGGCATATTTGAAAATCGCTCACCTTTTCACTGGAAACGACTTTTGTTACCCCACGCTGAGAAGCGGTCAGGGACAATTACACCTCAACCCACAAATGTTTGTGATTATCTTTTCTATATTTTTTGCACATCTAGCAATCCACCGTTATAGGCTAAAACACACACACACACACACACACACACACCAGAGTTTTGTAACGATAGCTGCCATATTATGCAATGTAAAGATCATCAATGGAATTACAGAACCACCTGGTCATTAATGATTTTTATTTTATACTGTGTACAAACTATTCCAGAACCATAGTGCACACAAAAGGAACAAATACAATTTGCAAAAGTGGAATGTTCGTAGTACAAGAGGGCCAACCACAGAAACAAGATCATTGGGCGGCATCCTCATCCTCTGGTTGACCAGATTCTCCTTGTTCTGGTTCTAGTTCTGGTTCTGGCTCCTCTTGCTGACCATTTAGAGGGCCATTTTCATCTCCTTGTTCTTGTACTGATTCTGGATCCTTGTATTTGTAAATACAAGCAATTAAAATAAACACAAGTAGATTTACAGAACTCAAGGCTGCAAGCACCCAGTAATATCTATCTAGTCTACTCTTGTTCGACGTATACTGGAACCAGTTTTGTCTACCTCCCTTCTCACTAATTTTACCAACCACATAAACCGAAAGCACGCTCCCAACGAATCCTAGACCAGATACTCCACTACTCGAGTATTGGAGGTAATTTATCATTGATATGGGAGCCTGATCCTTAAAGAAAGCTTTCGAGCTCTTTTCAAAAAACGAGTCCAGGCCAGCAAGAAGGAAAAACTGGAAAAGGAGCCAAAATATACTCATTGGGATATCGTCCTCAGGTTTGTCGAGTAAATCGTGTCTTCTAATCACTTTAAGCCTTCGAATCTCTATTCTGGCAGAAGTAATGCAACAGAGTACTGAGAATACCATAGCCACTGCAATTCCAACAGGAGGTGCATACTTTTTACATCCAGCAAAGCAGCTTTCCAAAAAGGTGTAAGATTTGTCAAACAGTGATTTTGCACAGTTAAACAGCAATAGAAGCATAGGAAGCGGAGTTGTCCATTTTCCAAGCTTGCGATCCAAGTGATTTGCTTGTTCTAGGAAGTACGTGTTTCCAATAGAAGATACGATCCCACAAACTATGAATGTCATCCACATTGGAACCATCCGAACAACAATTTTCGCTTCTTCTACTTCTGCAATTGTGCAAAGCCTCCACCTATTCTTTTCTTGTTCTTTTAGACTTTTATCAGGCAATATGATGGCAGCCTTCTCTAAAGGCCTGTGTTAAAGCAAACGAGAGAATAAGAATATATTTTAGGAAAAGAGAAGGTAAACTAGTTCTTCTAATGTTCCTCGTTAAAAAACAAATTCTTTATTTCAATTTTTCAAATGCACCTAATGTAAAGGAAATATAAAAGTAAAAACCTGAGAATACGAGTACGGGAAAATGACTGAAGCTCAGGGACACCTTTCTTATGAAGCTCTCTAGCATCAAGAGGAAATGGTTTGGATATCTTAAAAGTACAGGCCACAAAGACTCTGCAAACATTTGTCAATGGACTCCCATCTGGTCCAGACATACTGTACGAACATGAACCGCTCACAAATAGAAGTGTTGCAACAGTGGTACAGATTGCCGGAATTCCAAAGCGGATTGACCATGGTTTTATGTAAGGTAGAGCAATAGCTCCAATTATTGGCACAATTGCCACCATAAACATGCCAAATATCTGAAAAAAAACTTTATTGCCATCACCATCGCCAGAGTTCGTTCGCTGTTCATCAAGGAAAGGTTTTAGAGAGACGAGGTGTCCAGATATTCCTACAGCTAACAATGCCAAGGCCGTGTAGAACAAAGCATTTTGTGTGTCACCTAAACATTTTGGCTCATAGTCTTTGCAGGTGCCCGTGGAACTAGCGAGAACTGGCGGTGTTGACATGGAAAGAAACCCCATACCCTGGAAAAAAGTTGGGAGTTCAGCAAACTAGAGAACTTCACTTCAGGCACGCAAGGAAATTACTCAACCTAAGCATCTACTGTTGCAGAAACTTTTGACATGCAGGAGCAGGGAAGAAGCTATTTAATGTTTTGATCATAAAAGAGTTAAATTGCTGGCCAATGTTATTAATCTGTCCACTAAAATCCTTCTCTAGATAAAGGGTTTTATTCAATATTTTCTAAAACTTAAATCTCCCGTATATCACAGCTCGAAGAAGCATAAATGTAACATTTCCCATCTCTTTAGATTTCTCCGTCACTTATTTCCAAGGCTCGAAAAACATGCTTCTTACCACAATTTGAACAAACTTATATCTCTGTTCCTGAATTTATGACCAAAATAGCAATACAAGAGAAAGAAAGAACAGACTATTAAGCTCAAAGATGCCTAAAGTATTAATCTCTTGAGTTCTATGTTGACTCAAAAATTACCTCCAATATCCCCAAATAGATTGGACAATAGGATTGAGCCTACAAAGTTGAGAAGATAGAGGAATTAACTAACCACACTGTAGGCTATACTGGACAGCAGGAGCATTAAGTATTTTCCCAGAAATTCGTCGATGAGGTAGAGAAACCAAATAGGCAATACCATAGTAACTCCATTCCAAATGTTCAAAATTCCAGCAGCATGAGTAAAACTCAGTTTCCATACATCTGTTAAGTATGTTTGCATCACAAACATTGTGTACCCAACCAATATATCAGCCCATAGCAGAACTGCCATTACACAGCAAGCAAAACATTCCAACATATAAATCCATCACCAATTCAATTCGGTTCGAACAAATACATAAATAAGCAGAGTATAACATCAACCAATTACCCAAAACTCGTACAAAAGTGGCCATTTCTGAATTAAACGAATCACCCTCGCTTCCTGCAGAGCATTAATCAAAGGGAGAAAACTTCAAAACCCACATGGAAAATTGAAAACAGAGTAATCCCTGAGGCAAATACTTTATTCCCGATTATTAATAATAAAAAGAAAAAAACTTCATTGAAAGTTAGTAACAATAGTAATTTCTGTTCTTACCTTCAAACTTGTCAATGCAGAACTTTCAGACACTCACAAACTCGCTGCTTTTTTTATATGCAAATCCATCATCTGTCTGACCGTCTCCATTGGCGGAAAATAAAATAACATTCCCAAGTCTGAACACTGAAATTAATTACTCCCAATAAGTAACCTTAACAGTCGTGCATTTGTCAGGTTTCTTTGATGGGCTTTCATTAATTTTTTAATTTTTCTTGTGTGAACGGTGATGTTCAAAATCAACGTGTTACTGGATAGTAGAATTGGCATTGGCATTGACTTGAATCAAGCAGCCAATAGGAATAAAGTGGAAAGGATTTAGGGCATCAATTATTTAAACAGGATCCAGCTGTAATTGAGTATGAACAATATTCTGCTAAATTAGTTTGTGAGGAATAGTTTTCGTTATTTTATAACAAATTGTACTTATTTATTTTGGCTGCTGCCTGATGATAGGGAAATCAGAAATGAGCAATTTATATATTTGAGAAACCAACCGTTGGATAATGGACACAAGATCATAATCATTTTTCTTATAAGGCTCTAAAACATTGTATAAAAATGGGTTAGATATGAAGAGGCCACATAAACGACATTGTATACGTCCGTTTAATGTTTCATAAAATGTTATAAATTGTATACTTGATGGGTCAAGTATGTTAAGTTACAATTTGCAATGTGATTAAAAATATATCGTTCGCAATCAATAAATAAAGTTGAATGATATATATTGATAATAGTTGTATCTATGATGCGAAGAGTAAGAACAATGATGTAGTCGGTGCGTATTGAACGAGATTGAGCAGATGACTTATTTGTGTCCGCCAGAAATAAGAATTAGAATTGATCATCGAATGAGTCACCTGAATCCTGAGTAGGTAACGTACTTTTAATTGTTAACTCAAGTTCTTTGAGGTGTCAATGAGTGTGATCTTGATTATAAGATTGATCTTTGTGCTTTTTAAATCAAAACGAAATAAATTTAGATCATGTAGTTGCAGAAAAGATATCCATTAATCATTTAGTTGAGCTAATCGTCCATTCTCATTAACTATTGGAGCTAAGGTCTTGTAAGTTTGATTCGATCCAATTCTCGGCTTCAAGATAGATTTAGAAGTTAATTGATCTACTTCAATAAGTTCCAAAAAAAGATGGTGCAAATTAATACGAATATGCCACGAGGATTAGTGTACGGAGGGCCATTAAAGCATACGTCTAGGGTAACAAATAAATTCCCCCGTTTGGGGGTTCAAAATTCCTATTTTATTCGATTTCTTTATCTAAAAGAGAATTAATTTCTATCGGAATTTGAAATCATAAACAAATGATATAATGTGCCAATATGTTAGAAATTGTTGCTAGCTAGCACGATTCATTATGCACTTTCTTCTGGTTGTCAACAAATTATTGCACATGGTATATCTAAATATTAAAGAAACATTTACCTAATGCCAATTTGTTCTTTTGTGGGATTGTTTTTCTTAGCAAGTTGGTGTTGAACTTGAATAAATTATACAAATTTACATTTTTGTAGTTGTTACAGAAAATTATAATTGACCTCGACTTGGACCCACAACCACTAGAGGAAACAAAAAAAAGAGTTTACTTATCGATTAATAAAATATTCTGGCATACGCAATCATGCAAACTAGGATTATCACTTCCCCAGATTGTATTTCCTTTCAATGAATTTTCTTGTAACCCCAACTTATTGCAATTGTAGCCAGCCAGCCAGCAAAGATTCCAAATACTAATAACAAATAATGTAACTCAAAAAAATCGAGAAGAAAACAAATTATGTTATTTTGGTAGACATTGTAAACAAAACAGACAATATAAAGAAAAAAATAAACTAAAATTTTGTTTGTTATACTATTAATATTATCTAATGATTAAATATCATTAATTGATATGTCATCTTAAATGTAGATATACGAGTTTCATTTCTGATGCCAAGTCAATGAATGCCTTTACTCTACTCCAAATCACTATTATGCCATATCATTTAATACCCTCATCAAGTTGTAGCGTAAATGTCAAGAACTCTTATCTTGTTAAGAAGTGACGGCAGATTACTTGTGCAACGGTTTAGTAAACAAGTTGGTTAAACAGTGGCAGATCCAACACAAAAGTTCAGCCCTGGGCCCTGGCGGAGGTTGAGTCGACAATCAACAATCATAAAAACGAGGTCGTTTATTAAAGGCGGTGGCGCTTGGATCAAGCCGACACGACGGGGCTTGGGGCAAACCACCGCCTCTATCTTGCCCTTCATCTCTTCACAGGCAGAATTGTACAGTGATTCGTTTTCTTTTATTTCAAGATCTTCAATATTCATAAATTAAACACACAATACTAAGAAAAAAAATTGTTCTTTCACTTTTGTTTTTAAGCTAAAATCCAACCAACTTGGCACAAGATTAAAACCCAGAAACATAGCCTGCGGAGATTTTGGACTTGTTCTTATAGACAAAGAAAAAAAAAAAAATTGATAATCCATATAATATTAAATTAATTTAGAAGAGCCATATACAGATCTGTTGTAAAAATCGAAACTTTTGTTTTTCTTTTAAATTTCATAATTATTCTCCTTGACCTTGTGCTCGAAGTGTAACAGATGAAACAAAATCTGGTGACCATAGATTTTATATGTAGAGCAAGTGAATCTTTTCTTGGAAATTAAGAGAATGATTGACAATTTTCACAAAATTTGAAAAAATAAAAAATAAAAAATAAAAAATAGAATAAGAACTAGACCACCTACTTTTCCACTACAAGAAGGTAGAGAAAGAGAGAGTTGGATTACCTGAAAAGGCTATACAAAATTGTATGTGGCTCCTCTAACAAAAAGGATTTCCAAGCTGCCACCACCTTCTCTGTTCTCTCTGCAACAGGACTACAACAGTGACCCGGCGATTCAGATGGTATTGAAGACTCCGACGGATCCAGCATGGGCGACCGCGCCCCCTCGTCGGGTGCTAGGTCCGCCCCTGTGGCTACACTCATTTTCTTGCCTCCAAATAAGTCGCTTCAATTTCACCATTTTGAATTCGATCATGGAATGTGTGACAATCCAACTCAATGTGTTTGGTACGTTCATGACATACCAAATTTGCTGCAATATATGCTTGTTTGTCGCAAAACAATCTTGGTTCATGGTGATAAACATGTAAAAATTTTAGCAAGTACCTTAGCCAAGTGAGCTAGTAACTACTGCTATAGACTTGTATTCGACACTTGCCGAAGACATAGACTCTATAGTTTGCTTCTTGTTTTTGTAAGACACGAGTAGTTTGTCAAGAAATATACAATACTCCGTTAGTGACCACCTTGTACTTGAGCATCGGCCCAATCTGCACCACAATATCCAACTAATTTCAATTGACCATTTGATGGTAAAAATTGTCCTTGGACTGGTGCTTTTTTCCCATGCCTCATAACTATTGTTTTCTTTAAATTTTCCCTTTGGTCATGCTTAATTTTGTTCCAGTTTTTATATTTCAAACATTTTACATGATTTGTCCAGTTCTACGTGCATATGTTTAATTACATGGGCATTCATTGAATCAGCGAATTTGTTTTCACTAGGCTTAAGTACCATTACGTCACCTGCATCATCTATTTATAATTTTGGTTGAAATAATATGATATGTTACTTACTGTTGATCTGGTTTTTTGTAGGGGTAACGTGGCTAGCAGGTCCTAAACCCTCTCACGTCTTTGTGAGGCTTTAGTCTTGCATGTTTGGATAAACCATAAATCATACGTGACCTTCTCCGAAGCGAGGGGAGGCGATTGCTTGCACTTCGACAGTCAAGTCAATCAATATATATGTGAAGGGGTATGAGATGTCCTCGAGACGTGAGTCAATAGGTGTTAAAGGGTCGGATTCGAGAGAGTATCAGTGATCATAAAAAACAAATTTATAGTTGAAAGTATAAAGTTGCTTCACCTTCAAATGTCACAATATATAAGCGTTTATAGTAGTAGAAGAGAAATGACAACTGTCGGATAAAGTGACACTTGGACTTATCTTTACGGTTGAGGTCTTCTCCTAGGTATCACTCCATCAATCCTATGCTGATGGGCATTGAATGCTTCGACGAGCCTCGACTCTAGATTATATTCTAACTTTTGAAATATAGATTGACAATTTCACTTTTAAGCGCATACTGAAGAGAAGTCACATCAATTAATCGCATGTGAATCTTGTACGTAAGATGTCTTGAGAAGATGTGATCCTGAACTTGCCTTTTTGTAAATGTGGAGACTAGGAGCCTTGCACTGCTTCCCTACAACATACATGACATTTCGACTCAACCACGAAAGATCGACCTCGACAAAAATCTCGATAGAAATGATGAATCATCTTGGCTACCTTTATATGGCCTCACATTGGCCATGTAGGAGGTGACATGGAGTGCGGGCCTTGTTGATTTGTTTAGCTGGCTGCCACGTTGCTGATGATATGGAGCCTCATCATAAGAGGTGTAACAATCACCTTCTTTAAAAGTATTTTAACTATTTTATTTGTATTAAGAAAACAATTAGATTTATATAGATTTTCAATTTAATTTTCAAAAAAGAGAAAATTTGAGAATTTATATTAGTTCAATTATTATATAAAATTTTAAACTTCAACATACTTTAACTTTATGTACATTTATGCTATTTTTTCAATAAAAAAATATTTCTAATTTTTCTGAAGAAAAAGCTCAAAAATTATTTTTATTGCACCATGTTTTTTAAAAGAATTTTTTTTTTATATATAATTATATGTAAAAGAGGAAAAGGGTTAATTTCACAAACGGTCATTGAAGTTATGTCAAAATCACAAAACGGTCACTGAAGTTTAAAACTTGCACTAACGGTCACTGAAGTTACGTTTGGTTTCATTAATGGTCACTCAAGGACCTTTTTATTTTAATTGGAACTTAATGAACCAAAATAGTTGAGACTTGACCCTTGAGGACCTAAATCGCAAATTTACAATAACCCACCCTGACCCCGACCCCCACCCCCAAAATCATCAGAGAAGGAAAAAAAAAAAGACATTTCTTTTTGGTGTTCATACAATGGAAGCCGATTTTGCCCTAATTTCCAAATTCCTCCATTTTCTCTCTTCAATTCTTCAACCTCATTTCCTAATTGATTTCCAATGACTGCTCAATCCAGAACCCATCTCATCTCAAGGAACCCCCGAAAACAACCCTCAAAACCCAGCAAAAAACAATTGTCCATTGCCGATTTCGAAATCGGCAAACCCCTTTGCAAAGGCAAGTTCGGCCGTGTATATTTGCCCGTGAAATCAAGAGTAAGTATATAATGGCGCTGGAGGTGATTTCAAGGAATAAATAGAGAAATACAGAATGCTCCACTCCACCAAGCTTGAACCTTGAGGAGCTTTTTCGTTTTCTCTCCTCTTTGATGCTCTCGATTATTTCTACAATTTCCGTGTTTGATCTTGGTCAATTCCTTCCGTCGTGCTTTGGGGTTTTTTTTTACTTGATTCTGGATTTAGAAGCTAAATGAATCAGTGGGTTATCAGCAGCGAGCATCGATTGATTTCTTAATCTTTTTAGTTAATTTTTGATCTGCTATGGATGAATTGCAGACACAAATCTTGTGAGCATTGAAGAATTAATGGAATCTGATTATCTTTTTTTTTTTTTTTTGATATGGAGAATCTGATTATCTTATGTCAATGACTAGGAGTATTATTTGATTTTAATGATTTTCCTGTAATTCCTCAAGGTGTAATTTCACATATTGATCCTGAAGATTCAAGCTTCAACTATATTGGTACATTAAGTTCCAATTAAAATGAAAAGGTCCTTGAGTGACCATTAGTGAAACCAACCGTAACTTCAGTGACCGTTAGTGCAAGTTTTAAACTTCAGTGACTATTTTGTGATTTTGACGTAACTTCAGTGACCGAAGTGACCATTAGTGAAACCAAACGTAACTTCAGTGACCGTTAGTGCAAGTTTTAAACTTCAGTGACTATTTTGTGATTTTGACGTAACTTCAGTGACCGTTTGTGAAATTAACCCCAGTAAATATCAATGTAGAGCAAGAAACAAGAACGTGAATACCGGCCCAACAGAGGCAAAAGTGAGAGAATTTAGACGAACAATTCTACGAATACAATGGGTGCTGCTGGGACAATTCAAGGAATGGGAACTACACTGACTAATATCAACTTCTTAACAACACTTCCTGGACGGTATCAAAATACGAAAAGAAGCTAAATTTTTTTGTACATTCTAGAGCCTAGGACTGTTCAATACCAACATGTACAGAGAACTAGAACATCTGTATCAAGGAATAACAGAGAACGTTGCAGGGAAATATGGATGCAAAACTACAATTAGAAGATAGAAGAAAATTGAACCATAGGAAGCAATTCCCTTTAAGAAAGTTCCCAACATAAGTGGGTTTCAAAATGTAGTATATTGTCAACAGAAGGCAATAAACTAAAGATCGATTTTATTAGTGACCAAAATGCCCAGACAACTCAAATTGAAGTACACTGTCGTGAACAAAATATAGTTTATACAAATATGCACTTGGTGACCAGAATGCCCAGACAATGCAAATGTGAATACAAATATATACCTAGTTGAGTGGCTTGTAAAGCCACAGCCTCAAGTTCAGAGCCCCTCTTAGATTATTAACTTCTTGTGTTAGTAGCAGAATGTGATCCGAATGAACATCACTAATAAAAATGATTTGTGAGTTTAAAGCCCAAAGGACAGAACAAGTATAACAACCAGATGAACAAAACGATTTGAGTTGAACTGGAATGCTAAGCCAGACCTTTTTAATGACACAGTTACTATGGTATACTAATCAATTTGTAGGTCTCCACTTATTGCAAACCCAGTGGGTATGACATTGTAGGGGCACCTTTTAACTGACCATTGAGATCCATGGCAATGGGGATGTCAGGGTGTCTCCTGCTCCCTCTTGCCCCTGAACTGCTGAAAAAAACTAATAAAACAAGTACTTAGAGCAGCTAGACTAAACATTAACATGGTGTTACATTATCTTACATTACTGAAGTATGGGAACCCTTCATTTAAGTTTTAGTTACTCATGACAGGAAATTTTAAACTCCTAGTTCTTCATTATGGGTATCCACATTCTTGACATGGACCACTGAAGACAAGTACCAAACTGATCAGGCTGCAAGATACACGGCATAATAGTGTTTTCGTTGCTTAACATTAATTGTCTTTTGAATTGAATGTGTTTATTACTTAGAACAAATCTATATTTGAAGTTTCTTTGACTGTCCGCTGTCGTACTGAACATGACTCCATACGATTCACAATTGGCTAAAGATGGGTTCAGATTAACAATCTGTATCACTATTTGACAGTCAAAGCTGCCACAAGTCACTGATCCCCCCTCCCAAACATGATTTCCAATAAGGTTAACTCAAATGCGATTAGCTATCTAGCTCACCAATTGCTCAGAAACTTGGCAGCTGGAAATCTCATTATTTGTGTACTTCCATTCCTCTCACTTAATTGTTTTAAGCAGACTGACTGAGAATAAGCTGCCCTGTTCAGTCAGTTGTCTGCCACCTTTCTTTCCCATGCCTGATAACTAATGTTTTCTTTAAATTTTCCCTTTAGTGATGCCTCATTTTGTTCCATTTTTTAATATTTCAAAAATCTTCACATGATTTGTCCACTTCTACGTTCATATGTTTATTTACATGGGCATTTAGTAAATCAGCGAATTTGTTTTCAACTAGGCTCCGAATAAATCTAACACCACCTAATAGCAAACTATAGCCAGCTAAAATTGTAAATTTGTAATCCCATATTAATAATGTCAACCAGCAGCTATACTTTCTAGGTGACTCTCTGTTTACAATAAATTTGAAGCCTGAAACTTTAAATCCTACTCAAATGAAAATTCTGATTCCGTCTACAAGTTGAAAACAAACAAATGAAGCAACACAAAAAGATCACTAAGAACCGAAATAAATCCTAAATAAATGTATAAAAACCATTAATCAAGTTATGAATAATATATAGCATTGAGAGAACACAAGCGTGCAAACAGGAACAATAGGCACTCTCATTTTTATCAGATTTTTCCTGCACCTCAAAATGCAAAATATTTTGCTCTATTCTCCTCTGCAAGTGTCAAAGTGATTGTCATTTTAAGAGACTAGATAGCATTCATATTTCGGACTGTCAATTATATTAAGTAGATATTCTTTGTGAGCATTTCATCAAACAATCAGGCATTGCATGAAGAAAAAACAGAAACTTCTAGTTATTGATCAGGCAAAACTATTTCCAAGTTCGATCACTCACCCGCAACAGCAATAAAGAAATCCGTGACCATTATCCCACCTCTCACTAGTTCTGTATGCTGGGAATAAAATCTAGAAAATAAATAATAATTATCAACATGACTTTCAGAGGAAACAAATACATAGACGTCCACAAATAACAAGAGCAATGCACCTTAACATACAGAACATGATCAGGTAAATAAATCATTTTAAACAAACTACCAAAAGGAGGCCTACCTCCAAAAACAACTATATTCCACATTGGACTTCTTTCTCCAATGATAAACAACGTCCCAGAATAATTGACATAAACCACCCTGTCCACCACCGTATCACTTTTTTTTTTGATAGGATGTCCACCACCGTATCACAATACAAAATGAACAATGACATTGACGTTAACATACCACCAGTCCGTTCTTCTATATATTATCACAAAACTGAAACTGCACCCGAGTAATTCGAACTCTGCCACACCTCAATTCCCTCAACATCTTCTCTAGTGACAAAAAGACGATCCCCACCTCCCTCCATTTTCTTTATGATCCCTCTTTCAGCATCCTCTACCTTATCTACAAAATTCCTTCGGCACAACCCTTCACTTAAAATCCCCTCTCCATCCACATTATCCTCCACTCTTGACCACACCTCCAACTCCCCTTCTCTCCCTACAAACACTTGCTTCCTGTAACAGTGTATTAGCAAATTTCCCCCAGCAAGGCCACTACTTATTCCTACATTCCTCATACTCGGATTCTTCTCTTTCAAATAAACCCATGGATCATCGCTCAGTTTACGCAGTTCCGCAACTGCCAAATCTCCTGATTTTGAACAGAGTTTGAACAATGCCAAGTTATCCAAGTCGACATCCACGTCAGCAAATGAGTCCCCAAACCTGCTGCTTCGGCCGGAGCCCGGCTCATTTGTTTCCCAAACCACCTCCCCGGACCTTGGATCCCACAATCGTATGTAACCGGAGTATCCAAATGCACCTGACGTAACAGAGCTCCCAACCAAAATTCCCATATCCGGCACATACGTCAGCTTTCCGGGGACCGTATTTTTCGAGGATGTTCCAGGCATTCTCCCAATTTCAGACGAAATTTTCAAAGTCGACTTATCTATCATTAGAACACAATTCTCACCGTGCTGACAATCATAGGATGCGAAGATGGAGTCCTCCGAATCAGCTATCGCGTGTACTCGGGCTTTATAGATGCGAACATCGGAAGGGTCTACCCAATCCGCAGAGCCAACTCGGCACCCGTTGGTCATATTGTAAAAATGTAAGCCCGACCCATATATTGACCCAACCGCAGCAATCTCGGGTCGAACTCTCCGTATAGAAGTGATGATGTCTAGGTGCGTTCGAACGGTGGCTGTGTGGCTGAGATTCCAGTCATAGACGGAGATCTGGCCGCCATGGGCGACCCATAGGGACCCATCGGAGTCAATAGCATTAAAGGCAGAAACAATTCCATCTGAAGATGGCTTGACAGTGGTGAAGAGCGAAGCATCTATCCCATTGAGTCGACACGGCGCAAGTGCCATTCTGAGCTGCGACTCAATACCATAATATAAAGCCTCATCTATGAGCTCCTGATTAGAGAAACGTTTGGCGGTGGAAGGAAGGCGGTTGGACCGGAGAAGAGAGAGGAAGACGGAGAAGATCTCCGGGTCCCGGTCTATAAACACCGGGTCCTGAGTCAGTCGGTTGGAAAGAGCAGATAATAGGGAGTCCGGGCCGCCGGACCGGAGGGTGGAGACAGTGGTCTCGAAAAGCTTGCCTCCGACGTTGATCTTGATGCGGTCGCCGCCACCGGGTTGGGTGGCGAAAGTATTGTAGGAAATTCCACCCTCCATGTACAGTTGTTACAGGCAGCTTATCGCTTGGGACCAGTTCGGGATTTGGGAATGGAATTGGAAAAAACCGTCGCTACAAATGACAAGTTTGAGGATTTTTACACAATGCAATTCGTCAATATGGAACGTCAATGACTTATGCTTAGCGGTGTCAACGTGCCGAGCCGGGAAAAAAAAATTCGAATCGAGTCCGAGTTTTTTTGGGCCCGAGTCAGGCTCAGCAAAAAAAAATGAGGCTCGGCCCGAGCCATGCTTAGTGGTGTCAACGTGCCGAGCCGGGAAAAAAAAATTCGAATCGAGTCCGAGTTTTTTTGGGCCCGAGTCAGGCTCGGCAAAAAAAAATGAGGCTCGGTCCGGGCTCGGCTCGGCCTGCTAAGTGCCGAGCCGGGAAAAAAAAATTCGAATCGAGTCCGAGTTTTTTTGGGCCCGAGTCAGGCTCGGCAAAAAAAAATGAGGCTCGGTCCGGGCTCGGCTCGGCCTGCAACGTGCCGAGCCGGGAAAAAAAAATTCGAATCGAGTCCGAGTTTTTTTGGGCCCGAGTCAGGCTCAGCAAAAAAAAATGAGGCTCGGCCCGAGCCATGCTTAGTGGTGTCAACGTGCCGAGCCGGGAAAAAAAAATTCGAATCGAGTCCGAGTTTTTTTGGGCCCGAGTCAGGCTCGGCAAAAAAANTATACTAATAATATATATATATATCAAAGCTGCCTTTGCAGGCAGCTTTGAGTTGCCTGCTGCGCAGCCACAGGCTGCCAACCGATTTTTAATTTTTTTTTATATGGGGCCGGCTCGCCAGGGCCGGCCCGGGCTCGAGCCGACGCCCCCAAATGGGGCTCGGTTAGACCTAGCCCGAGCCGAGCCCGGCTCGGACTTTTTACGAGCCGAGCCGAGCCGAGCCCGAGCCGTGCGAGTCGTCGAGTTTTTTTGCCACCACTACTTGTGCTGAATGTACATTTTGTATCCTATCCTAATCCTAAACAATATAAAAGAGCCTAATCTTTGGCACTGTTCATTCTTAACACGTATCGAAATGGCATATCGTCAACCACGAACTGGTTTGGGAAAATTTTAGAGTTGCCCTAATTGCTCTCGCTCAAGGCATTAAACCCTCTCCCCTCTCGCTCTCTTCCAATGGAAAGGACTCTGTTCACAATTTCTTGGCGGCATCATTCAGCTGATGTTGCCTAAGCCGTCACAGCTGCCACCAAGGAAGGAGTCACCATAAGTAGATCCGCTGAATGCGACGCTCCACCATCATCTCAGGTGTCGCCCAACAAGGTCATGAAGAATAACGTCTTGAGATATCTCTTGAAGCAGGCCTACTCCGCCAACGACGGCAGGTCGAAAAGTTATCTGATTGCGCAATTTGCTTGTCGGAGTTCGCTGCTAGGAACAAGGTTCGATTGCTTTCTTGTTCATCATTTCTCTCCCTCCCCTTTCTCTCATTTTTTCCCTAAATTTCGTTCGGCTTTCTTCAGCTCCAACCAGCGTGAACTACATCCAGGCTTCCGCTCTCCATTGTAGTCCGTCTGTCCACCATTGACTCCGCCCTGAGTGCTGTTGGCACATGTACCATGTGAGCCCTTTCTTTTCTTTTTTAGCTTTTAGTATATTTTACAGATTGATTGGTTACGGATTACGTATTGCGAATTGTGATGTATGAATAATGAAATTAATGATGAATTTTCAAGGAGTTGTTAGTAAAGTCCATGAATTTGAATGAGAATGGATTGTATGAAAATCGTGGATTTTGACTGGTTTTGACTCCCTTGCCTTTAGGTTTTAGTGGAGTGACTAATGAGGAGAATTTCATTGATGAGAATTGGAGGAAGCAGCAGATGTCGGAATTGAGTAATGAGAGTGATCTTACAAAAATCTTGTGCTACATTTTTATATTTTTTGGTGCTATGTCAGGGTAGAAGGATTTCATATCGTTTATTTATGTTTTTCTTTCTTTTTATGATATAAATAAGTTACATGTCAGAGCATGTTGTTGGACAGGATTCCTCTGGAATTGTGTTTCGGGTGATTATGTCATGCATATATTCTGATACATTATATGTGGTCATTCAATGATGGTTAAATTGGGAAAAAAGAAGACAATAAAAGGATATATGATGCTTTCCTATGATTAACATGTTTGAGTTAGATACCCATTTCTTTTGAAATATAAATTATCATAAAAACAACTTTGGTTAAAATTGTGTGTATAAATAGCTTTGCGGGGCAAGTGTGTATAAAGATTTTAATATCATTGTCCATTGAGCAAGCATGCTTGAAGATTTTGCTTAGACTTGAAATCTGTTCTTTTTTAAAGACTAGTTTTAGCCCGTGCAAAAAAAGAACTAGTTTTAGTCCGTGCGATGCATGGACTGTGTTATTTTGAAGGTAATGTTAGTGTGTTAAATATGTTAAATTATCGTGAATTACATTTTGAATTTTAGATATGGGCTGTTTAAATCATCCAAATTGAATTTGTTGTTGATGAATTGAATCTCTGTAAA
>CAIGRF010274400.1:0-14332 GCA_903798235.1 Fraxinus ornus
ATAACCAAGTGTTGCCTTTTATGTATTGCAAAAAACCATTTTTGTTGTAGTGCCTTGTAATTGCCTGGCTGCAAAACACCATGTCTATGGAAGTTAAATCTTGCACTCCTTATGCAAAATCCACCAGAGAGCTATGGCTGGATCTAGAACACCGATTGGCTCGACAGAATGCCCCGCGAGTTTATGAAGTAAAATAAGCCATCAGTAGCTTAATGCAAAACCAAGATGATGTGAGTGTTTATTTTCGAAATATAAGACTCTCCTTGACGAATTAATGAACTATGAATCCATACCTAACTGCACTTGTGGAGGACTTCGGACCGTTGTTGATAACCAGCAAAGGGATTGCGTCATGCGATTTCTTATGGGACTTCACGAATCTTATAAGGATATCAAAGCCCAAATCCTCCTAATCAAGCCTTTGCCTGGGCTTAATGAAGTATATTCTACTATACAACGAGAAGAAAAGAGAAGGCAGATTTCAATGGACTCTCCACCTAGTGATTCCATGGCAATGATGGCTCGAGGATTTCGAAATGGAACGCAGCACACAACTAATCGAAATACGAAGTATTTTTGCACTCATTGTGAAATTGCTGGCCACTCACTGGAAAGGTATCTTAAAGCTAATCCCAACAAACCAGTTTGTTCCCATTGTAACTTCCTTGATCATAGCATAAATAAACGCTTCAAGATCCATGGATACCCCCAAGGACACAAACTTCACAACAACTCACTCTGCAAATCAGGTTACCAAGGGTGCTCATTCTCCTATTACGCAAGAGCAATACACTCAGCTCATAGCACTTCTCAACAAACAGACTATTTCACCATCAGCTCATTTGGCGAATCAAGTTTGTTCTATCATTACTCCTTGCACTTCTGAGGACCAAATGCCTAATGTTTCTGGTATATCTCTATGTTTTCATCAAAACCCAAGACAAAAGCCAGTATACCTTGGATCCTAGACACAGGTGCCACAGATCATATGATCTATAACATCTCTTTGTTCACTAACATTGTGGCACAGGTTTTCCACTCGGTCACACTCCCTGATGGGAATGGTGCTGCTGTCACACATATAGGCACAGTGCAAATTTCAGAAAAACTAATCCTACATGATGTACTATGTGTCCCATCTTTCTCGTATAACTCAATTTCAGCCAGAAAATTAGCAACTAATTCAAATCGTTGTCTCATTTTTCTATCTCAATCTTGTTTTATACAGGACCTTTTGACCTGGAAAACGATATGGGTAAAGTAAAGCATGGTCTTTATCACCTATAGCAGAAAGAAATTTCACCATCAGCATTCTTTAATATTTTAAGCAACACCAAGACCACCTCAGCTGATGTCACACATACTGAAGAATTCGATCTCTGGTATTACAGATTAGGACATCCTTCACTCAATATTCTTAAATCCTTAAACAAAGATCAGATCCCCACAAATAACACAAAATCTTGTATGATATGTCCTTTAGCCAAAATGCACAGACTCCTCTTCCCTGTTAGTCAACATCAGTCAGCAAAATACTTCGATTTAGTTCATTGTGATCTTTGGGGACCATGTAATGAAGTAGCATATGATGGCTCGAAATATTTCTAACTATATTGAAAGATTACAGTAAGTGTACATGGATCTACACTTTGAAATACAAATCTGATGTTGGTATTACTTTGCAAAGATTCTAAAAAATGATTGAAAACCAATTTGAAGCCAAAATCAAGATAATTAGAAGTGACAATGGAGGGGAATTTAACATGAAAGATTTTTATCTAGAAAAGGGAATTGTGCATCAAAAATCATGTGTTGAAACTCCACAACAAAACTCTATTGTGGAGAGAAAGCACCAACACATTCTCAATGTGGGAAGGGCCTTAAGGTTTCAAAGTGGAATTCCCATGAAGTATTGGAATGATTGTGTACTCACAGTCGTGTACCTCATAAACAGGACACCAACACCCCTCCTACAAAACACCTTTTGAGACTCTCCTCAAAAGCAAGCCAAACTATTCCCACCTTAAAGTTTTTGGATGCCTAGCATTTGCCACTACCCTTACTCACAATAGACAAAAATTTGATTCAAGAGCAAAACAATGTATTTTCTTGGGATATCCATTTGGAATGTAGGGTTATAAGATGTTGGATCTAGAAACAAATAGGATCTTTGTTTCAAGAAATGTCACATTCTATGAAAATATTTTCCCTTACAAAACTACAAATAAGTCAAAAACCGATGAATTACTAGATCCCTCAAACTTGCCCTTTGTCCAAACACCAGCCATGAACCATTATCATGTGATTGAACCTCAAAATTTGGAACGTCTGCAAACCTCCAACAGAAACAATGCACCATCGAATGATCAAAGTCTACCCCCAAACATCAACACATCACCAACAGAAAATCCAAGTTTCACAAGCTCCTCAGATAACTTAAGTTCAGAAAATTCCTTAAATGAACCTGAACATACCACATCACCATCCATAAATACGAGTCCTCATCTATCTAGGAGATCCACCATAACCAGAAAAATTCCTCCGTATTTGCAGAATTTTATATGCCAGTAGGCTAGCTTATCTACCCCATTCCAAGAGTTTAAAGGGCAGAAGGTTCTTCCAGCTCCAGCTAATCATTTCCCATTTGAAGCAACTCTTTCCTATCATAAGTTATCACAAGCACACAAAGTCTTTACCACATCTATCACTTCCCACATAGAGCCAAACAGTTACAACGAGGTATTAAATTCCCCATAATAGTGCAAGGCAATGCAGAATGAGATTGATGCACTAGAGAAAAATAACACATGGATTATCACAGATTTACCAGAAGGGAAATCAGCCATAGGGTGCAAATGGGTTTTCAAAATCAAATACAATTCGGATGGATTTGTAGAAAGACACAAGGCATGGCTAGTCGCCAAAGGATACACACAACGGAAAGGACTAGACTACCATGAGACCTTCTCCCCAATTGCAAAAATGGCCATGGTCAGAACTTTACTGGCCATGGCAGCTATCAAAGGATGTTTCATATGCCAATTTGACGTAAACATCGCATTCTTGCATAGAGACCTTAATGAAGAGGTGTATATGGAATTGCCACCAGGCTACTTGAAGGCTTCTGAACCCAAGGTCTGCAAATTGGGTAAAAGCCTATATGGTCTAAACAGACCTCACGACAATGGTACTCAAAATTTTCGACCTTTATCATAGGACTTGGATTTGTTCAATCAAAAGCAAACTATAGCTTATTCACCAAGTCTCAAGGGAACTTGTTCACTGCCATTTTAGTGTATGTGGATGACATTACTGTGGCCAGCAATGATATGCAATCAGTCAACTCCCTAAAATCGTTGCTGGATGAAAACTTCAACATTAAAGATCTGGAAACCTTGAAGTATTTCCTTAGCATAGAGATTGCAAAAATAAAAGAACGAATCATGCTTCGTCAAAGAAAATATGCCTTAGACATATTGAAAGACTCAAGCATGATTGGAACAACGCCAGCAAGAATCCCTCTAGACCAGAACATGAAGCTGTCCAGAAACCAAGGTGAATTACTTGATGATCCATCATTATACAGGAGGCTCATTGGGAGACTTATCTACCTAACCGTTACCAGGCCTAACATATCTTATGATGTCCAACTCTTAAGCCAATACATGGATAAACCCAGAATTCCACACATTAATGCAGCACACAAGGTACTTCGCTATATTAAAAGAAGTCCAAGACAAGGCCTATTCTATCCAACGTCATCAATGCTGCAACTTTAAGCATATAGTGACTCTGATTGGGGATCATGTCCTGACACACAAAGATCCATCACCGACTATTGTGTTTTCCTAGGCTCCTCCTTAATTTCTTAGAAATCAAAGAGATGGGAAACTGTTTCTAGCTCCTCAGCGGAGGTTGAATATAGGACCATGGCAAGCACCTGTTGTGAGCTAACATGATTACGCTTCTTACTCAAGGATTTGACAGTATACCACCCACAAGCAGCACTCATGTATTGTGATAGTAAATCAGCAATCCATATTGCTGGAAACCCTGTTTTCCACGAAAGAACTAAACATACAGAACTTGATTGCCATTTGATACGAGACAAAATTCAGGAAGGAAGTGTAATAACTAAACATTTGAAGACTAATGATCAGGTTGCTGATATCCTTACTAAGGCATTAAGTTCACCAAGTTTTTATTCCCATTTAGCCAAGATGGAAATAGAAGATATCTACTCTCCACCTTGCCGGGGGGGTGTTAGAAGACATTGGCCAATTGTAAACGTGACACTTTCCAATTGTATTTCCTATTGTATTTTAATTTGCATTTCACTTGTATTTCATTTACACATGTCACAAGATAATTAGAGCAAGTTGTTAGGCAATTACTTTTAGCTGTATATATTTCACAATACAATTAATGAACATACATAGTTTTGGGGATTTAATTTATTTTTTCTTTAGCTTCATTTCTCTGTCGACATTCTGCTCATCCTTTTTCTTCTTTTACTGCCCAGAGCATTCATTCTCTGGTTCTTACAGGTTCCATCTGGGCGAACCTACNGTAACGTTCCTCGAAGTCAAGTAATCACCACAACAGAGAAAAAATGCAACAATTTGAAAACAATTATAAAGAGACTCACTAAAAATTAAAAATAAAGGAAAAAAAATTAGGGCTTTTACAATGTATACCAAAGCAAAAGAAAAAAATCCCCTTAACCATCTCTTGTTATCATAAAAATAAATAAAGACTTAAAACGGTCGAGAAAAGAAAATGGAAGAAATTGAATTCTAATTAAGCTCGTGTTTGACAATCATTCTTTTAAAACTCTTTTTTTTCATACTTATTTTCAAACATACATTCTCACAATAAAATATTTTTCAAGTAAATCCAAAATTTTTTAATCACACGTTCTCAAAAAATTTACTATTCAAAAACTCATTCTACCAAAAAAATAAAAAAAATTACTGTTAGACGGGGCTAAGTGGTTGGGTCTCACTTTCAAAATCAACTCTAAACTCGAATTATAAATCTTATTTGATAGTTTATAAACATAAGAAGCAATTTCTGCATTGGCTAATTTCCTATGAGAAATTTGAAAAAGGTGGTTATTGTGTAACAAATGGTAAATACATCAGTAAGGTAGATAATAAAATCAGAAGTCAAAATCAACAATTAGGGTGTGTTTGAGCCACATTATTTTGGAAGAATGTATTCTGGAATAATAGATTGATGGAGAATGTGTGGTTCAAAAGGAAGGAAAATTTATTGAAGTGATGAAAAATATTATTTTATTGAAAAATGTGTGGTTAAAAATGAGTAGAATAGTGAAAATGAAAATTTTAATGTGTACCAAACAAGAGCTTAATCTTAGCCACAAATTTCATATGCTCCATAACTTTTCAGTCACATATTTCATCAATTTTTATTAAAATTTGTTAAAAATCTTATTTTAATCCATATCAAACCAAGTCTAATGATCTTTTCACCTTTGAACGAGTCATTTGATCATTTGACTAGATAACCTAATAATTCAAATTACATGATCCATCATTGAGGAGAATATTTGTCCATCAACTAACACGAGAGTCATGACCCAACCATGGGAATGACAGAGAGAAACATAAAATGCATAAATTGACACAACGTTTTATATCAACTTCAAGCGCAACATCATCAATTCTTGAGGCCAACACAAAAGTTCAAAATTTGGTCACAAAAGGAATATATGGCCAAGCCCTTGCATTCTACAAAGAACAAGTCCACCCTTTCCCTGCAAACACAGCCACGACCTTCATTCTTCCGTCAATCATCAAAGCCTGTGCCCATTCTCAAACCCACAAAATTTTGGGCCCACTGATACACTGCAATGTCCTCAAAAATGGATTTGATTCTGAATCTACCGTCTCAAATTCCCTCATCTCCATGTATGCAAAGTTTTCAGACACAAAGAGCGCGCACAAGCTGTTCGACAATATGCCTCATAGAGATACCATTTCCTGGAATTCCATGATTAATTGCTATATTCNAAAAAAAAAAAAAAAACTCTGTAACGTTCCTCGAAGTCAAGTAATCGCCACAATAGAGAAAAAATGCAACAATTTGAAAACAATTATAAAGAGACTCGCTAAAAATTAAAAATAAAGGAAAAAAATTAGGGCTTTTACAATGTATACCAAAGCAAAAGAAAAAAATTCCCTTAACCATCTCTTGTTATCATAAAAATAAATAAAGACTTAAAACAGTCGAGAAAAGAAAATGGAAGAAATTGAATTCTAATTAAGCTCGTGATTGACAATCATTCTTTTAAAACTCTTTTTTTTTTCATACTTATTTTCAAACATATATTCTCACAATAAAATATTTTTCAAGTAAATCCAAAATTTTTTAATCACACGTTCTCAAAAAATTTACTATTCAAAAACTCATTCTACAAAAAAAAATTACTGTCAGACGGGGCTAAGTGGTTGGGTCTCCCTTTCAAAATCAACTCTAAACTCGAATTATAAATATTATTTGATAGTTTATAAACATAAGAAGCAATTTCTGCATTGGCTAATTTCCTATGAGAAATTTGAAAAAGGTCGTTATTGTGAAACAAATTGTAAATACATCAGTTTGGTAGATATTATAATCAGAAGTCAAAATCAACAATTAGGGTGTGTTTGAGCCGCATTATTTTGGAAGAATGTATTCTGAAATAGTAGATTGATGGAGAATGTGTGGTTGAAAAAGAAGGAAAATTTATTAATGTGATGAAAAATATTATTTTATTGAAGAATGTGTGGTTGAAAATGAGTAGAAGAATGAAAATGAAAATTTTAATGTGTACCAAACGGAAACTAAGTGCAAAATTTAATATAATATAATAGTACGAAACACAAACTTATAAATTTTAATTTAGAATTTAACACTATTCAAATTAAAATTAATATATCACAATGTGTNGAATATTTGTCCATCAACTAACACGAGAGTCATGACCCAACCATGGGAATGACAGAGAGAAACATAAAATGCATAAATAGACACAACGTTTTATATCAACTTCAAGCGCAACATCATCAATTCTTGAGGCCAACACAAAAGTGCAAAATTTGGTCACAAAAGGAATATATGGCCAAGCCCTTGCATTCTACAAAGAACAAGTCCACCCTTTCCCTGCAAACACAGCCACGACCTTCATTCTTCCGTCAATCATCAAAGCCTGTGCCCATTCTCAAACCCACAAAATTTTGGGCCCACTGATACACTGCAATGTCCTCAAAAATGGGTTTGATTCTGAATCTACCGTCTCAAATTCCCTCATCTCCATGTATGCAAAGTTTTCAGACACAAAGAGCGCGCACAAGCTGTTCGACAATATGCCTCATAGAGATACCATTTCCTGGAATTCCATGATTAATTGCTATATTCAAAATGGTTTTTTCTTGGAATCATTAAAGATGTTTAAGGAGATGTATATGCCTGGTTTTGTGCCGAAATCTGAGCTAATTGCCAGTGCTCTCTCAGCATGTGTTAAAAGCGAGTCTTGGAGGTTAGGAAGAGTAATACATGCTCTTGTTATTGTTGATGAGAGAATAGAGAAATCGATTTTTGTGTTGTCTACATTAGTGGATTTTTACTGGATGTGTGGCGACTCTGATATGGCATTTCGTGTTTTTGTTAGAATGGAGGAGAAAAATGAAGTCTCGTGGACTGCTATGATCTCTGGATGTGTTAATGATCAAGATTACATGAAGGCACTTGATTTATTTGGTGAAATGCAGGCAAATAATCTCAAGCCTAACAGAGTGACTTTGATTGGTATATTACCAGTTTTTGCTGAGCTAGGCTCAATAAAGCATGGGAAAGAGATTCATGGGTATGCTTTTCGACATGGTTTTGATTCAGAATCTCGTTTTTCAACAGCGCTTATGCACGTTTATTCTGAATGTAAGGGAGCATTGCAGTATGCTAAGCTTATTTTTGATAAGTGCACGAGGAAGGATGTAGTGATGTGGAGTTCTATGATTGCAGTCTATACGCGTAGTAAAGATTGTGCTAGAGAAGCTATTAGGTTATTTGGTGAAATGCAGATGGAGGGAATTCGACCCAACAGTGTTACTCTATTGGCAATGATTTCTACATGTACTAATCTTCTATCACTAAGCGATGGTCGTGGAATCCACGGCTACACTTTGAGGTGTGGCTTGAATTCCAACTTGTTTATTCAAAATGCCCTTGTTAATATGTATTCGAAGTGTGGTAGTCTTGAAGATTCTGTTCAAGTATTCAAGGAAATGAGGATAAGGGATTCTGTTTCATGGAGTGCAATTATTGGCGCATATGGACTTTATGGTTATCCAGAGGAAGCTTTGCGACTCTTCTACGAGATTCAAGGGAGTGGTATTAAGGCTGATGCAATAACATATCTTGCAATTTTATCCACCTGCAATCATGCTGGTTTTGTAGAAGACGGACTAAAGCTCTTTGACGAAGCAATAAAAGACATAAATATATCTTTAACAATGGAGCACTATACGTGCTTTATTGATCTCCTGGGAAGGGCAGGAAAATTGGATGATGCATATGATGTCGTTGGCAGAATGCCAATGAAAGCAAACTCAAGAATATATAGTTCCTTGATTTCTGCTTGTAAACTTCATGGGAGATTGGATGTTGCAGGATTGCTAGCTCATGAACTCGTTAGATCAGAACCTGAGAGTGCTGCCAATCATGCTTTGCTAAGTATGGTTTATGCTGAATCTGGTAACTGGCTTGGGGTGGAAGAAGTGTGGAGAGATATGAAGGATAGAAAAATAAGAAAGAACTATGGTTTTAGCAAAATTGAGCTAAACGAAAGGAGCTTGTGATGGGGACTAAACACTTGTTAAGGTGTCAAACGGACCTAGCAACCATAGGCCAGGAACAGCCCAACCACCAGTGCCCATCTCAGCCCACATACAGTGGCACGCCATGTGAGAGACGTCTTGCCAAAAATCATGTGGCTCGTCTCTGCCACCTGCGCTGGGCCAGACAAGAAATGCTACTGTTGACACCCTAAAAATGCAGCCTAAGATTAAAGGCCCAAAGTGAGAAGTCCAATTGAGAAGTCCAAGATAAAGGAAAGAAGGACCATTGATGAATATAACAGAAGCCCAAAAACAAGGAGCGTCATCGCCCAAACGTGCAAAACGCTCAGGAGCTGAACGAATGAAGAGTCGTATGATCGCTCAGAGTGACGGTCCTATTATCGCCCAAACCTTCAAGTTGTCCAAGGTTGGACACATCTAAGGCATTATGGTCAACTAATCCAGCAGTTATGGAAACAGTTATTAGACGAATTTGACACGCCCCACGATTTAAAGATAGGCAGTTAAAAGGCAAGAGTGATGGCAACGATTATGAGATAACTTATCCCCAGCAAGTCGGTCATTATGAAGAAAGTTGATAAATTACAAAGTAATTGAGCAGTTCCGAGCAGTTTTACCGGTCAGCATTCACTAAGGGAATATAAAAGGGAAGTGAAGACGTAGAGAAAATGCCACGAATCAAAAACTCTCAATAGAGAATATGAATTTTAATTCCTTAGTTTAACTTTAAAATCCTTCTTTCAGTACTCGTGTGTTTGCGCCTCTTGGAAGCATTTTGTCTATTTTCAATTGTAAATCTTCGCCAGTAAATACACCCCTTTTTGAGACTTTGTCTTAAGAGGTCTGTTCCTTACACAATCGTCTGATCCCTTTTTAATTGTTAGCGAACTAAAACAGCGTGAAACAGCTACAATGAGAGGGATAACATTATTCCTTGTGATCTCTTTGTACTTGAGGCACTGGTAGGAGCCCTTGATTTTCATGGCTAAAGAGAAGAATATCTGGCGCTTATCAGTGAACATCAAACCCACCTTTTGTAGCCTTTGATCAAGTTTCTGTCAATCATGTGGAATCTAGTCTGTGATTAGTGAATTCCGCTACTACAGGATTACAATTTGAACTGTATAATAACCTTTGAAATGACTATTTTTTTTAACTAAAACCATGCCGACCGTTAAAAGAATTTATTCATACCTTAAAATTGAATAAAACAAATAGGAAGAAACGTATAATCTAACATTTAACAAATGAAATAGAAAACTAACTAGAGTTCTTGTAATTTGTCAACAATAACGTGAACTTCCCGCATATACGTGTTTTAAGCAGTGATGAAGTTGCTTACCACGAGTATCGAAATACGGAACAATTACTTGTGTATAAAATCTGATCCTCTTGTAGAATAGTGATTTATTAATGAAAATAAGCATTTATGTTTTTATAATGGGTAAAGGGTAGAATAAAAACTTCCAGAGGAAGGGAAAAACTCCAGCAGGTTTAAAACCATAAATATTAAAACTGCCAATGTATCCAGAACCTCATAAATAATTCAACTACGCTACACAAAAGAACTGTTTCGTGCATAGCAACACGACTGCAAGAACGACAACAAAATTTGGCATTGTTTATCAATGGTGGATGCAGTTGTGATGCTCTGTCGATCTCCATCTCTCACGCAGAAGTTCAATGTTGACTATAGTTTCACCTGGCAAAAACATAAAAATGCTATTAGCTCATAATGATTTATGTATCCGTTTTTCTTGACCTCTCGTGTGACAAAATAGAAAGCCGTGATGAGCAGTAAATATCAGCTATGAAGTCTCGTAACGATGACACGTTTTGTTATGTGAAGATAGAGAGAAACATCTAGTTTTGGAAAAAATGTGTCATTCAAATTAAAATGTCAAAAAAATAATGAATCACGATGACACGTTTTGTTATGTGAAGATAGAGAGAAACATCTAGTTTTGGAAAAAATGTGTCATTCAAATTAAAATGTCAAAAAAATAATGAATCAGTGAATTTATGACCAATGCTCGTTTAAAACACAACACCTCTGTCAAACAAGTAGTCACAACTGTGTGGTGTATTCTTAGGCTGGTACAAAAAACATACAAATTTGGCAATCATATTTCAAATTCTGTATCAGATTCATTGTTTCTTGTGCAATTTGAAAAGATCAATGCACAAGGGATGCACACATTGCAATGTAATCTCACTAAAGAAAAAAAAATGAAGCTTTATCAATGGTCAAAATCAAGTTTATCTAAGTCTAAAGGCTGCTGCTTAAACCAGTAGAATAAAAGTCTAATGAGCCAGGTTTCACATAGTAGTATCGACAAGCCATCAGTTTGAACGAATACATCAGAAGTCTCGTTGATTATCAATGGCATTTCCAAAATATTTTCACAGACAAGTCAATTCAATCAACTTTCAGAAGGTTCATAACTAAATGGCAAATTGCAATAACTATATCTCTTGCACCTTTTGTTGGAGGAAACATATTTTAACTCTCTACTTTCATAGGATGATAACATGAAGCATATCTCATTCACAGCCTTGATTAGCTAATTCGTAATCAAACAATAATTTTCAGGATGGTCACTAGTGAACACTTTTTTTTTTATTAATCACAACTTTCAAATGGCAATATAACCAAATATCAACGTAACAATTCACTTTCTACTTACCCTGACTCTTGTCAAATTACGCACCAAATAAAAAGGACAGAAATGAGATGGGGCTGGGATATGGGTATTTATTTTGAAGAAAGTTCTCAAAAGAAATAAAAATCAAATGGATTAAGTAAGCCAATAAGAAAGAGAGAGAAACTCTATAAATGGTACTTCCATCACCAAAAACTATATATGGGAAAAAAAATGGTAAACGTTGAAAAAGAATAAGAGAAGAAAAGGCCAAAGATACAGAATGCAAGAGATATAGAACAGAGAACAAGAGGACAAAGAAGAATTGGATATATGAAAATTGTCGATATCACTTAACATTGAATGAATGGTCTTCATTATATAAAAGACTAGTCTTATCTGTATTTAAAATCCCTAGTACAATTGGAAGCTCTCTAAAGAACAAAAATGGAAATTTCCAAAATCCTAACATTTATTAAAAGAAATAAAACATATACAAGAAAATCAAAAGAAAATAAATTCTAATATATTTCTTATTCTTTTGCCTAAAATAAATGTTTATCTTTAGCATATTTCCAGTTCCAATTTCATCACATGCTCACCCCCACAAATAACTCAATAGGAGCTAAACTACAAAATCTTTCCAAGGCAGCGATGTTTATCAATGTTGTCCAACATTCTGATCCTTTTAAGACATTGATAATGATATCAATGGGCAGAAGTGTGGGAATCTGGAATGGAGAACTGGTCTAAAAAAAACAAATGAAGGCAACATGGTGGCTTGAATGTCCCTTGGTAAGGAAACAGATCTTCTATATTGAAACATGACTTATATGATGTTACTGACTTCAACAACTTTTGACCATTTTGAAAGGCCTATGGATGAATGTCCATTAATTAATAATTAGAAGAATAAACCAACAGATATGTTTCGCATGTATCTTTGATCGCCTTTCTTTCAGATGAATGGAGTATATTTACATGTTTCTGGGAGATAAACAGGGAGCTGATGGCATTTATAATTTTGTTGGTTCATTATATGATCTGAAAAGTAGATGTGCTCCCTCTCCCATTGTTTTTTTCTGATTAACAAGCAAAGAAATGAACGAGTGCCTAGCCTTCCACATAGTACAAAATTATCATCTCATTTAATACCTTCCAATCTCCCATGATTCTAATATTTTAACATAATCCAATCGTGCATTACTAAACTATCAAGCCTTCAGACACCTTAATATGGTACCTAACGTGTGTGCGCGCGCGCACAACAAATTTGATCAGAGATACATTTATAATGCAGGTATCATCTAGTTGAGTTCAAACATTTCATAATTACCCCAAAATGGGAGGGGTAATCCATGCCCACAATTCTCTAAAGTTGATTGCTCTAACCAGCAAACAAATCTCTTAGAGACATCTAATTAATTAAAAGCATGCAAATTGGTTGGCAATAATTGCACATAAGAATGCATCAACTTCACTTATTAGGACAAGCATTTTGTAGAGTAACTCGTCGAGTTGAAACCAATTTCACTCATGTAGCAATGCAAGAGCATTCCAATGGAGGTGGTCAAGGGTGCATCCCAATTCGTATGGGAAAAATTCAGAGTTCCATGGGATTATCCCCCATGTGAAGTGGTAGCACCATGATTAGCTTCTTTGATTTCATTATCCACTTCTTTATGGTGTGATTATCATAAGCATTTTTCCTCCTTTCTTTAATTTCCATGACCTTGTAACGAACTCAAGATACAACTTCTTTTGCGTGCATCTCGTCAATGAACAATTAAAGTATAAATACAAAGTGGAACCCCAGGTTTTGATTTATGCAAAGGAGATTAGCTTCTCAAGGAATTCAAATTTAAGCCTACAATCAATTCCTTTTTCCTCAATTTCCTTCGACCCCTATAATAATCATAACAACCTAGCAGCTTCCATTTCATCAATAATCAATTAAAGGAAAAGTACCAAAACAAATTTACGTTTAAAATTAACATCTTTCACATTATCTAATCAACAAGAATTTAAAACAGAATGTGGAAAACAAGAGGTATAAATTAACCTCTTCGGTACTTGAGTCTTGAGTTTTAGACACTTCAATCACGGGGGGCGGATAAATTTTGTACTTCTTAAGAATGTCGACAACAACCCAATGCTTCCGCTTGCTCAGTGGCCTCGTAGGTTCCAACTTTACCTGCAATTACAATTAAGGTCACTAACTGTCATTTTATTTCACACCCCCTTTAAATAACAAGAAGATAAAACCAATAGCGCATAAAAATAAATTTATACACACAAATATAAATATATATAGAAAGAGATAGTACGGACGCGGTCGCCGAGGTTGCAATGGTTGTGCTCGTCATGGGCCATGAATTTGGAGGTGCGCGTAACATAGCGGTTGTAGACTTTGTGGTAGAAAAGGCGATCTACCGCCACCACCACTGATTTCTGCATCTTGTTGCTTATCACCATGCCCACCACCGGCTTCATTTTTGGCTATTCAAATCTCTTGTTTCTCTCCCTCCACACCGTCAAAAGTCTTCACCCCTGGCTAACCCTAGCTCTTCCATTTACTACGTCGTACCATGTTTTCATTTGGAAGTAAATTGCGTGTTCGGTCCTCAAAGATTGGTTTTACTTTGCACTTTGCTCTCAAACTAACGCAATGTCAAACAATGAATTCAAGCAAAAATCTTAAAAACGCATATTTGGAATCCACCAAATTATGAAAAATTAAATTCATGAGTTTTATTAAGGGAAAACTGCAGCCCCGGTCCCAAACCTTTCAATTTGTTGTAGATAACACCCAAACCTTTAATTTTTGCG
>CAIGRF010274479.1:0-12303 GCA_903798235.1 Fraxinus ornus
ATCAAGTCAGCCACTTAACTGAGATGATGACTCGATTAACTCAATCATCTTCTGCTTTTAAGAAAGTTTGGGTCAAGATGAACGACCTTGAAGGTCGTGAAAATGGTCATACTCTTCATGGTAAGGGCATTCAATTTTTGCCCTGATTTGAAGTTTAGGTGCATGCATGTGCGGTTTATTGTATTCATTCATTCATGCATGTATCCCACTTTTTTTGTGTGTCTGTTTTGCTTTTTTTTTGTTTATTTATTTTATTTGTTTGCGTTAAGTATTTTTTTTAAAAAAAAAATTGGAAAATGGGAAAAATACAAAAATATTTTCTTTTTGGCAAACGACACATTGTTATGATTATCAAACATGTTATGTATGACCTAGTAAGCATTTATCTGTTTCACACCGTTATTTTCATTACTTGGTTTGGTTTAATGTGAAATATTGAGTATATGTGTCGTCATGTAATCATTTACACTGCACACACTATGATCTTGTGAGCGAGTCTGAACCACGTGTATGAGATTTAGGATGACAGTCACAAGATAGTAGAATGACCTCGAACATGGATTGACATACATTTAGATTACCTTAGTTTGGGATAGTCTCCCTGCATTGTTGCTTTTATGATTAAAAAAAATGATGAAAATAAGTGCTTAATTGGTTCTCTTACTCTATTTGAAACCTATGTGGCTCGAGTAATTAAGTCCGAGGGGTTTCTCATAACTCGGTGCCTATGGTCATCTGACTTGGGTTAACCGACCTAAATCTCGTTACAGGGGTCAATTTTGTCACTTAATGGACATAGTCTGCACATAAGGTGTTAATTTCGAGAAAAGTGATAACAAATAAACTATGTTTAAACTCAGAGGGAAAAAAGAAAAATTTATCGTTTAATTAAGCTCATTTTCAGGTCCTAAAATTTATTCGGGTTTGACTTTTATCAGTAGGGATCATACTTATTTAATTGTGATGTTTTGCATGTCCTTTCTCACAAATTTAAGGTTTGGAGTCATTTTTACGAGAAAATACTGGCATATTACACACATGAGTCATTTATACAATTTACTCCATCTTGTACTTAACTTCGTATGTGGGAATGTCTGTTTGATAATGCTCCACTTGTGATTGCATGTTTGATTTTGATCAAAGTGTTGAGTGCTTATTCTGCCTTTATTTAGTATTAAAAAAATGTTTTTTTTTTCTAAATTTTTGAATTTTTAGTGCTATTTCTGTCAATTGCCTTGTCTCCAGCTTATCACGGGAACATGCTCGAGTAACAGCAGCAGAAGTTGCCTCGCTCGCTTATCGTTCGAGCGACAGAGCGTAATTTTGAGTTTTAAGGTTATTTCTCAAGGGTTTCACGCATTTTCCCCAAATTTTCACTTGATTTCTTGCCAAAATTGTGCAACCCACTCAAAATCTTTGTCTTGCACACACTTTAATCACTCAATATCATTTCATTGAGGGATCATTGCATCAACATAAAGAGATTCAAAGGTAAATTGTTCAAAACTTGATTTTTACTCATTTTTGCAATTCTCTTCATATTTCTCAGATTTTTGGCTTCCATTACTTGAATGTTGTGATTTAGCACTTCATTTGTACATTAGTTACATCAAAACTCATTTTAGTGTGCATGGTTTCTCACCAAAATTTGGAGTGTGGACCAAGTTGGAATGATTTAGGCTGAAAGTTGTGTTGTCTTGACATTCTTATCAATCACATTGCATAATTAGTGGTTGTTAATGGTGTGTGGTGTGTTATTGTGGAATATGGTAGTGGTTGAGGTTGTGTAGATGTTGGGTTGGTGTTTTTGGAATGAATTTTGTGTTGTTAGGTTTGGTCGATTCTTCATCGATCCACTCTTGTTGTTTGGTTTGGTCTAGGTTGTTGGGATGTCAAGTTGTGGATTTGGAGTTTGCATTGTATTGTTTGTGCTTGGGTGCGCTTAGCTTGGTATTACATAGTGACGTCACGTCACCATGTCTTAACGTCGCATCACTCTGTCATGACACAACGTCCTCTACATCTAGGCACCATTGCATGTCGTCATGCACTAACGTTAGGACACGTTGCATGTCATTTAGCTTGTCTCGTTTTGCATGCATTCATGCATGCCATGCATTTCTTGGTTTCATTTGTCCTATATCAAGGTTTTAATGATGTTTGTGATGCAATTCTTTCAGATGTCGCCTAAGAGAGCACGTACTTCTACTTCTACTTCTACTCCTAGTACTTCGACTTCTTACAGTCGAACTAGGTTCATTTCTGCTGTGGCTCAGGATGTTTTTAGGTCACAGTTCTCCCAGCACCCAATATGTTTTGAGCGCGAAGTCATCATGTCTGACTTGTCTCCTGACATCGCTGCTATTTTCTCTTCCCAGGGCTAGGAACCATTTCTCGTTGATTTGACATCTCCTCCAGGCTTATTAGTACATGAGTTTTACGCTAACATCCATGATGTTAGTGGTACGTCATTTAGGGTTTTTCTTAGAGCTCAGGTAGTTAAGATCACTCCAGATGTCATTTCGAGTCTTATTCATATTTTGCGAGTCGTCCACCCACTCTTTCCCTATCTTACCCTCAATTCACTTCCTTTGGACACATTGGTCTAATCCACGGTGTTAAACACATTGGTGGAGGGTGGTCCAGGTGCGATGTGCACTAGATCGTTACCTACTGATCGACATATTTTGTTGCACATTGTGTGCACTAATCTGTGGCCGGTCTCTTATACCTCTTCCTTACCTATGGAGAGGCTCGTTTTCTTTACGTACTGCTACAAGGTGATTCCATTAATCTACCATCTTTCATTTGTTAGCAGATTTAACGTGCTTTTCGTACCACGGGGACTCGAGTTGGGCTGCCTTATGCTTGTCTCATTTATAGGTTAGTCACTGCCATATGAGCTAGTTTTCTCGAGGGCGTTCCACGGCGGGTATCTCGGCCGATTGGCCATACCACTATCGCCCAGAGCAGGTCTTATGTTTCCACTCTTGGGCTTGCACAGCCTCATGTCGATCCTTCTGTGGCGGCCAATCCTATTGATAACCTGATATCCGTTGACCCCTCCGATTTTCCATCTTTTGCTATCGTTCCTGAGTCTACCGATATTCCATCTACTTCTGGTTCAGTGCCTCCTCCTCCATCTACTTCTGAGTCGGTTCATCCACTTGTTGATATTCTCTCTGTTCCCGTTAATCCTTCCGTGGCTCTCTTGGGACAGATGACCGTGATGATCAAGCAGTAGGCTCAGATGATGGCTGAGCTTACACAGTTTTTACCACCATTGATCGACACACTATCGAGTTTGCTACATTGTGAGGTGCTGTTGGCTACATTCATTGTGGTTTACGATGGATTTGTCTCCATTGGGACGATGCTTTCGAGGAGATGATGGACTCCGATGATACTGATGATGCTGTCGGTACTGTTTAGCTTGTGGGTAGCTCCCTTGTCATTTTGTGACAAAAAGGAAGAGTAGAGATGTAGAGATGATATGGCAGTCTGTATAGTTGAGGGCGAGTAGAGATGTAGATGTACAATTTTCTTTAATATCTAGATTTGCGTGCTTTCATGATGTATTTTTGTCAAATCTAGATGTACTTGTCCTTTTGCGATATATAATATTTCCTTTTGCTTTAAGTTTGGCTGAATTTACAATTGATATGATATCATGTTTTTCCAATTGAATTGCACCTTGAGATTTGAAACTTATGTCTAAAGGGGTCGTTAGGTGAGACATAGATACATTTACCTACTGCTTGAACACATTGAGAGTTTGCAGTAAGGGAGAGCACATGCATATTTGGTTTAGTTCAGTTTCGCTAAATTAAGTTCTTGATATTTTTACAGTGTCAATGTTTCGTTTTGGTATGTTGGATTGCATTGATACCGTGTCTTAGTTTAGCTTGTGATTTAAAATTGAAAAATATGCTATACGAGTTACAATTGCTTACAGTTGCTTAAGTGTCACAATTGAACTGTTTGAACTGCGATTATCTTTGATCCTATTTCCACACGTTTTACACGGGTATTTGAGTTGTCTATTTCGGGAAACAGGTACTGCAGAGTTCGTTCAAGACAGTTTGTAGTTTAGGTTGTGTCATTGTTTTGAATCTGTAACTGTTATTTTTTTACTACCTTGACATAGAATAGTGTTTTGGTACAGAATGCCAAAGGGGGAGTTTGTTAGGTTTTAGTTGATTTTGTAATTGACAAATTCTGTGAAAAAAAGGACTTATATTGATAAAGTGTTATAGTTCAAGGAGTAATGTGCAAAGTGCTTAAAAGTTGGTTATTAGGACTAAGGTTTCGAGTTTGGAACAAGGAGGAAAACGGCGTGGATTTTCGCTGGACTATCGCCAAGGGTTGGCTCGAGCTACAAAAGCAGAAACATTATCGCTAAACCGTCGCTCCTACTTAGCTCGAGCGACACACTGTCGCTCGACTGTCGAGGCTATTCGCTCGAGCAACAACTTTATACGGGAATATTTTATTTCGCGTTTTAAAGACTTTTTTCTTGGCCCATCTATTTTCTACCCTACCTATAAATATCCTAAAACTACAAAACGAGAATTCTAAGGTTGAATAATAAACAAACATTGTGCTGTCAATTTTTCTTTCATCATTGAAGCTTTCATATCACACTTTCTAAAGTACACACAATTATCATAGCTACTTCTTTTGAAGTTGTGAGTAGTCATGAATAAGTCAAGCATTTTTTACCATTTCTCTGGTGACCATTTCAAGCCGTAAAGAGACTTCTTCAGTTGACACACATAGTCCTCATATCCAATAACTATGAAACACTCTAGCTGTTGCATATAGACGTCATCCTCAAGTTCTCAATGAAGAAAGTTGTTTTTACAACCAATTGCTCAAGTTCAAAGTAAAGGATAGCCACAATACCAAGCAAAACTCTAATTGAGCTATGTTGCAACACTTGAGAATATACATCTATGAAGTATACACCTGGAACTTGACTATGACCCTTAGCCATTAATATTACCTTGTATCTAGAGTCTTCAACTCCTTATGTATCTTCTTTTATTTTGAACACCCACTTACAACGAATAACCTTCTTCTCATGGGGTAATTTCATTAAGTCTCATGTGCCAATCTTATGAAGTAATTCATCTTCTTCAGCATAGCAATCATCTAGCGGTCAGAATCATTACAACTTAATGCTTATGTATATGTAGCTGGCTTATAAATGGAATCAATATTTTCAGCTACATTCAATGCATATACTACAAAGTCAGCTTCTCCATGTTTCTGGAAAGGCTATTCACCTTCTAGGTCTACACTTAGCATTAGAATATTGTCGTTGGTGTTTATGGCAAAGTGGTACTCTCCTTCACTTCTGAACTAGGCCGAGTTGATGACTCTTGTTTAGATGCCGAACTAATCTCTAACTCCACCCGAGTGCTTTATTCTTTTTGAGGTAAATTTTGAACCATAGCAAGTTCATCATATACCACATCTCTACTTATCACCACCTTACTAGTTTCTACACACCAAAGCTTATAACCTTTAACACTGAATTTATAACCAAGAAAGACACTTTCTGGACCTTAGTTCCAATTTTCCATTATCAACATGATCATAGTAGAGCACCCAAATATCTATAAATCTGAGTAATTAGGAGTACCAAACCATACCTCTTCTAGAGTCTTATTTCACATTCTTGTTTGCATGAGTTTAGATTATTTTGCTTTGATTGAGTTATTTGTGGTTATTTATTAACATGCAATCTTTTTTAAATATATCGTAGGTGTTTGAACATTTTTGTCTTGCGTTATAGAACATCTCTCACGTCTACATATAATAACCTTCTTTTTCTAAGTCTCTGATCGAAACACATTGGAATTTGCTTGTGTGGACGTGATTGGGTCCGGCATATATTGTCCACATCACCCTTACAAAAAAGAGGTCAATAATAACCACAATTTTTGTTGTTGAAATAATAATCTAGAACAAGAAATATGGCAATATGAAAAATCAAACAAGAATATAATATTTACACAGTAAAAAATTACTACGGACAGAAGAGGAGAATTTTAGTAATATCAATAATGGAGAATTACAAATTATTGTGGAGAATGTAAGGATTGATTTTTCTATAGTTTTACTCCTCATATATATAATGCAAAGAAGAGTCTAAGATTTAATGGAGTTCAACTATAATAAGTCTATACAATAATATAGAGTATCTGGGATACAATAAGATTTAAAAAACTAACAAAATCGAGAACTATTCAAAATCCGAATAAGCAGCAGTCTCGAGGTGGCGGAGAGGCCTCCTCGCGGATAACGAGCGTTGAAGCTCCTATTCTGAGCGCTCGAGTGGGATTAAGGTACGTAACGAACGCTAGTTCACCGCTTCCTTCTCCTTGCATGATTTCTTCCTCTCCTATTGCAACTTGAACTCATTTAAGTCTTCTTCAAGTCCGACACAAATCGCCAACTTCCAATTGAATTCCCAAATATAATTCCAATTCGAATTCCCAAATAGGCTCAACTAGAATTCCCAAATAGATTTCAAATAGAATTTTCAAATAATCTTTCAAATAGAATTCGGTCACATATTAATTTTAACAATTTTTGTACCGAAGTAAAATTGGTATTTATCAAACAGAGATGACACGTATAAAACATTTTATAGCTTTGAATGCTGTACCTGAAGGTTACTTCAATACTAAAGACAAAATGGACGGAGAATATGAGGGAGAGAACTAAATTTTATAAATAACCTTGCACGGTGGACAATGCTAAAATAAAATCACATACTGACGCAAAACAAGTGTTTTAACAAAAGCTCCAAAACAACGCCTTATTTCTATACAAGCACAACAAAAGAAGAACAACGAACTAAGACAATCACACTCCATCATTATAAGAATTTTAAAATTCCATAAATAAAATATAAATTCAAACTTGTTGGATTAATTCCTTTCTACTTATACTTTCACAATCTTCTCATGGACACATAAATTCCATGACTAAAAATAATATCAATAATGGAGAATTACAAATTATTGTGGAGAATGTAAGGATTGATTTTTCTATAGTTTTACTCCTCATATATATAATGCAAAGAAGAGTCTAAGATTTAATGTAGTTCAACTATAACAAGTCCATACAATAATAGAGTATCTGGGATAAAATAAGATTTTAAAAACTGGCAAAATCGAGAACTATTCAAAATCCAAATCAGCGGATGTCTCGCGGTGGCCGAGAGGCTTCCTCGCGGATAACGAGCGTTGAAGCTCCTATTCTGAGCGCTTGAGTGGGATCAAGGTGCGTAACGAACGCTAGTTCGCCGCTTCCTTCTCCTTGCATGATTTATTCATTTCCTATTGCAACCTAACTCATTTAAGTCTTCTTCAAGTCCGATACAAATCGCCAACTCCCAATTGAATTCCCAAATTTAATTCCAATTCTGATTCCCAAATAGGCTCAACTAGAATTCCCAACTAGATGTCAAATAGAATTTTCAAATAATCTTTCAAATAGAATTCGGTCACATCTTAATTTTAACAATTTTTTGTACCGAAGTAAAAGTGCTATTTATCAAACAGAGATGACACGTATGAAACAATTTATAGCTTTGAATGCTTTACTTGAAGGTTACTTCAATACTAAAGACAAAATGGACGGAGAATATAAGGGAGATAACTAAATTCTATAAATAACCTTGCACGGTGGACAATGCTAAAATAAAATATAAATTCTAACTAATTGGATTAATTCCTTTCTCCTTTTATTTTCATAATCATCTCATGGACACATAAATTCCATGACTAAAAGCAATAAACATGCAAAAGAAGAATTTTGAGACATTTATATTTATCCGTCAATTGTTTATTAAGCCCATTTGTTTCATCCTAATTTTGTGCTTGATACTTTATGCGGACCATATTCCTCCTATAGCCAACGTCTCAACAAATATCTATTACATTTACTAAAAATAAAATTTTAGTAATCATAAATTAGTCGCATAGCATATTTACAATTAAGAAAACTGAATGCACCATATGACAAGAAATAGGCACATAAACCTTGAAGCACGCCTTTTTGTCGTCGTCATCATCATCATCATCATCATTTTTTATCAAGTATGAGGCTCGTCATTTATCAACACCCCAAAGGGTCATCGAGCAGAAGGAAATGTTAGCATATTAATTTGCAAAATTTAAAAGTAGTAAAAATTATAACTGGCTACCCATTGGGATTTCAAAGTGCACTGGTACTGAAGGAGTTACTGATCTGATGATGGTAATGGTCATGGCACATGGACTTGAGTTTCTCTGGATCAACTTTTTTTTTAGAAAGTTATTTTTGTATTACTATGCTAACCAAAGAATTTAACGAGAAAATATTACTACTAATTAGAAAGGAGTCTCATTTTTTATGTGTTTATTTATGTTGGAAAAAATAAATAAATTGAAGGGCTGAATTTGACATAAATTTTGAGTGGAACCAGTTTGTTTATTTTTGAACATCAAGATTGATTTGCATTCTCCTCCGTGAGATCATCGAAATCAAATATTTATTTGTCAAAAATGATGCTCGGGTGAACGAAAAATTGGAGCTTAAAGTGATGTATTTGAAAATGTTTTGTGTTGGAGGGAAACTAGTTTAAAATTATCCCACATAGGAAAATAGATAAATGCAATGACCACTTTAAATATGATTACACTTTAGAAGAGTGTAATCATATGTAGTATAGATGTTCTCTCTATGTGCGCGTGAAGGGATGCAAATCATGAAACAAAATAAGCTTCGGACCGTGAACTTCTGTGTAGATGCAACTTGCGTACATGAATGTAAGAAGCTCAATGTTTTGCCTTTATTTTATTATTTTAACAACTGGATTAATGGTGGTTAATGACATAACTCATTGCCTTTATTTTATTATTTTAACATCTGGATTAATGGTTGTTAATGGCATAACTCATGGGTTGTTAATTCTCCATTACATCCTATTTATTTAGTCATCTTCCTCCCTTACAAATACACGAAAAGTTTATCTTCTCTACAAAGATTTTATCTCTTGTCTGCATACGTAATTTTTTTATCTTCTGTCAAAATCTTGGTGGTGATACTGTTACTAAGTTAGTTCGCCGGAGTAGCATCTGCAGGCTTCGGACCTTGAACTTGTGTGCATGCGCGACTTGCGTACATGAATGTAAGAAGCTCAATGTTTTGCCTTTATTTTAGTATTTTAATAGCTAGATTAATGGTGGTTAATGACATAACTCATGGCCTTTATTTTATTATTTTAACATCTTGATTAATGGTGGTTAATGACATAACTCCAGAGTTGTTAATTTTCCATTACAACTTATTTATTTAGTCATCTTCCTGCTTACAAATACATGAAAAAATTATCTTCTATACATACAATTTTATCTCTTGTCTGCATATGTAATTTATTTATCTTCTGTCAAAATCTTGGTGGTGATACTATTCATATACTAAGTTAGTTCGCTGAAGTAGCATCTGCGGTGCTCAGACTCTACTAGTTTTCCATTGTATCCTAGAAAATAGACCCTTGAACTAAAACTCAAACACCTACGATGAGGCGCCGAATCTGTTTTAAGGAAATTATGTTCACACAAACCTCGGTTTCAAAGATCATTCGATTTTTTTGCTATTTTCTACACTATTAATCTGACGGTTCAAATTTCATGAGCACTAATATTGATTATTCTATTTATTTGGTTCAAGTTTTTATATTTAGTGGGTTTGACATAAGGTAAATAAGTTAACCTATTGGTAATTAATTGCTGAAGAAGGAAGCATGAACATGGAAGCTTCCCATTTTAATGGAATTCGTCCATAAAATCAATGTAGTTTGTTGACACGTAAAAATGCAGCCCAATTAAATGGCCCAAGGAATGAAGCCCAATTGAGAAGGTTGAAGGATAGGCCTAAAAGATACTATACAAAAGGCCCAAGATGGAGTAATGTAGCAAAAGCCCATCATCGTCCGAGCCTATTAGATGCCTAAACTCTGGGCGAATGTAGCACCTTATGAATGATCAGGACGACGGAGATATTATCAACCAGGATTACGAGATGCCTAGGATCTAAGCAAACTATCATCTTAAGAGACGGTTACAAAGGCAGTTAAGGGGCAATCCCATCATGTCCTACCATCTAGCATCCCAGTTACAAGCAGGTCAAACGGTACAAATCATGACAACGGTTAAGACGACGGTTCCATCACAAAGCAGCCATGATGAAGAATGTAGACAGTTACAGGACGACCAGCAGTTTCAAGCGGTTCCACAACAATAACTGTCAAAGAAGTATAAAAAAGAAGAGAAGGTATAGAAGAAAGGACACCAAATCAAACACTCTCGAACAGAGAATATGTAATTTTCATTTCCTTTATTTTTATCGAATTTAACTTTCAATTGTTCTGTGTGCTTGCGCCCCTTTGAGGCATTTCACTTTTTGTTTATTGTAAATCTCCATCAATAAAGCACCCATTTTTGAGACTTTATCTCAAGAGATCTGTTCCTTACACAATCGTCTGAACCTTCTTTTAATTGTTAGCGAGGCCCGACTTTTCGTGTGAAACAGTTTGGCACGCCCAGTGGGACAGTTTGGTGTTGAAGAATACAAAAGTGAAGGCAATATGTCTCATAAAAATTCTGATAAAGAGCCAGCAAGCTAGGGACTTGTCCAGTCTGTGATTGAAAGATATGAAGAGCAGCAAAACACTCCGGGAACAAATGGACAGAGTCAAAGTCCTTACGAGCCAATGACGGAGTTGAGTAATCGGACCATGCGCGTATTGCTAAGTGAACTCACACAAGATGTCATTGAGTAGGAAAATTTACGAAGTGTTTATAACATGGAAAAGTTTATTCAAAATGGGAACGCACATTATGACAACATGGCCAAACAACTAAACAACTTGAATGAAATCATGAATAAGTTAATGGGCCAAATTTGTCAACCAGTTATGCCAAGTATATGGAATTACTTTCAAGCTAGAACGATTGCAGGTCAGAATTCCCCAGTACTAAGTCCAAATCAAGGATTAGAACTACCCTTTGGACCATCTACTTCAAACCAGGGGGGTGGTGGAATAGCTAACTTGAATATGGGTAACAGAACATCAAACTTGGGGGATAACCCAAATGCAAGAGACAATGTCCAAACCAATGGACAGAATACTCTGTGTGTTAATGATGGTGGTAATATCCAGGCTAATGGTAATAATGTTTTAAATAACGGTATCCCTACCGTGAATGGCATTCCTACTACAAACCAAGTACCAAACATTAGGCCTCAAGTGATTCCACCAATGAATCAGCTCGTAGGAGTCCCATTTGATCCCAACGTTATGTTGAGAAATCAAATTACAGAAATAGTACAAGATCAAATAGCTTTTGGAATGCGTCCTTTTAGCAAGCCGACTTACACAAAGCCATATCCTAATTGGGTAGACCAAGCGTATCCGTGGCCTAGAGGGTATAAGGTACTGGAATTCTCATTATTTATAGGGTAGGAGAAGTTTCTACCTTGAAACATATAGGGCGATTCACACTATAATGTGGCAAAGTGACTAATTACCATAAGATGAGATTATTTCCTAGTTCACTAACAGGAGTAGCCTTCTCATGGTTCATTAACTTACCAGCGAATTCTGTCCAAACACGGCAATAATTAGAAAAATTGTTCCATGCTCAGTTTTACAAAACTGAATCTGAGGTTACCGATTTGGCGAATTTATGTAAATTGCCAAATGAATAGGTGGAAAGCTTCTCTAGATGTTTAAAATAGCTAGGAGTAAATGCTTCGTACCTTTGCCTGAAAAAGAATTTGTTAGGATCGCTCAAAGCTGTTTAAGTTTTGATTTAAAAAAGAAGTTCCAAGACAGAGAATTTCCTGATCTTTTTCAGCTGAGTGCTAACGTAATTAGGTACGAACGTCGTAAGAGAAAGGGAACAAATTAAAAACTCTAGTAAAGGGACTTATTATAGAGACCCGAACTTTGATGTTCACATCCTTAGTGACGAACACTGTGATCAAGCTGAAATATGCCCGGCCGAATTGTTTAAAGGAAATGCGTATGCATGTCCTATGATGACCAAATCTAAAATATTTGAGAAGAATGAGCCTATAAAAGATGAAAACAAAAAGGCTAGGGCGTTCTCATTTGACATGACCAAGGTTGACCTCATATTTGACAAGTTATATAAAGATAAGCAGATAAAGTTGAGCGATAAGCATAAGTTGCCAGACCTTGAACAAATTAAGGGCAAAAAATATTGTAAATGGTACAAT
>CAIGRF010274527.1:20585-41502 GCA_903798235.1 Fraxinus ornus
AATCTTATGGCTGCATTTGATGGTGAAGATGAGGCGGTGAGTGTAGGCAGTAGTGACTACTATTTAGAGGCTGACATGGGACGAACAAGGAATAGAGGAGGTAGGTTTGATCGGGGTGTTGATAGGGATTTGGGGAGTATTAAAATGAATATTCCAGCTTTCCAAGGTCGGAGTGACCCTGAAGCTTACCTGGAGTGGGAAAAGAAAGTGGAGTTAGTGTTCGATTGTCATAACTATTCTGAGGAGAAAAAGTTGAAGTTAGCTGTAGTAGAATTCACTGACTATGCTATCATCTGGTGGGATCAATTGGTGACTAGTCGTAGGAGGAATATGGATAGGCCAATTGAGACTTGGAGTGAATTGAAGGCATGTATGAGAAAGCGGTTTGTACCTGGACATTATTACCGGGATTTACATCACAAACTACAAACTCTTTCTCAGGGGGCTAGGAGTGTGGAGGATTACTACAAGGAGATGGAGGTGGCGATGATTAGGGCTAACGTAGTGGAGGATCGGGAGGCGACCATGGCTAGGTTCTTGAATGGGTTGAATAAAGAGATAGCTAATGTGGTGGAGTTACAACATTATGTGGAGTTGGAAGATATGTTGCATGTAGCAATGAAAGTGGAAAGATAGTGGCAGAGGAAGGGGACTGCGAGGCAGCCGGTGTACATTTCATCTTCTAACCCAAATTAAAAGTCGTTGGGGAAGGTAATAAGGTGAAGGAAGCAGTAGCTAAAGGAAGGACTGAAATGCAAAGGGAAAAGGAAGAAAGTGCTAGCAAAACCATACCTAAAATGGATTCACATCAATCAAGGAACAGGGACATAAAATATTTTCGGTGTTTGGGAACGGGTCACATTGCTTCTAAGTGTCCTAACAAAAGAGTAATGATTTTACGGGATAATGGAGAGGTGGTGAATCAGAGTGAAGGAGAATATGACGACATACTGGCATTGGAGGATGTTGATGAAGAAGAGAAAGTGGAATTTGCCATTGGGGAACTATTGGTTACAATGAGAGCTCTTAACACTCAAGTCAAGGTGGATGATACAGAGCAACAACGGGAAAACATATTCCACACCCGGTGCCACATCCACAATAAGGTATATAGTTTAATCATTGATAGTGGGAGTTGCACAAATGTAGCTAGCACGACCTTAGTTGGGAAATTGGGGTTAAATGAAAGTGGAAAAGTTAGGGTGAATAAGCGGGTGATGATTGATTTCTCGATCGGGAGTTATAGTGACAAGGTTATATGCGATGTGGTGCCTATGCATGCGGGTCATATTTTGTTGGGAAGACCATGACAGTATGATAGAAAAGTTATACATGATGTGTATAGAAACCGGTATAGCTTTGTCAAGGAGGCAAGGTTTATTACTCTTGCACCATTAACACCGGCACAAGTTTATGAATACAAAGCTAAATTGAGAAATGAGGAAGAGATAAGAGTAAGAGAGTCAGGAAAGAGGAGAGAAAACAGTGAGCTAGTGAGTAAGAACGAAAATGGTGAGGTGACCGAGAGTGATAAAAAAAAGAAAGAGGCTATAAGAGAGGAGATAAAACAGTGAGCTAGTGAGTAAGAGAGAAAATGGTAAGGTGGCCGGGAGTGAAAAAGGGAGAGAGAAGCCACATGAGATGAGAGAAAAAGAGCCAGTTGAGAGGAGAGAAAAGCCGAAAGCAAACTTCTTTGCAAAGAGGAGTGAATTGAAAAACGCTATAGCTGGTAAAAGACAAATGTTGTTGTTGGTATACAAGGAATAACTCCTCAACTTTGAGGAATCTCATACACCTCTCCCAGTTTGGTTAAGTCTTTGTTGCAAGATTTCGAAGACGTGTTTTCGGAGGACATACCAAGTGGATTACCTTCAATTCGAGGCATCGAGCACCAAATAGACTTCATCTCTGGAGCTGTCATTCCAAACCGACCTGCCTACTGAAGCAATCCCGAGGAGATAAAGGAGCTTCAAAGGTAAGTGGAGGAGTTGATGAGTAAAGGTTATGTGAGGGAGAGCATGAGCTCATGTGCTGTACCTGTCCCATTGGTGCCAAAGAAAGATGGAACATGGAGGGTATGTGTGGACTGTAGGGCTATCAACAACATAACGGTGAAGTATCGTCACCCTATACCTAGGTTAAACGATATGCTAGATGAATTGTATGGTGCTTGTATTTTTAGTAAGATTGATCTTAAGAGTGGGTACCATCAAATTCGTATGCGGGAGGGTGATGAGTGGAAAACGACATTTAAAACTAAATATGAATTGTATGAGTGGTTGGTTATGCCGTTTGGTCTCACTAATGCACCAAACACTTTTATGCGATTGATGAATCATGTTTTGCGTGCTTTCATAGGTGAATTTGTTGTAGTTTATTTTTATAACATCTTAATCTATAGCAAAACCTTAGATGAGCATTTGGAACATTCAAATTGTGTGCTCGTAGTACTAAGGAAAGAACAACTGTATGCTAATTTTAAGAAATGTACATTTTGCATGGAAAAGATTGTCTTTCTAGGATTTACGATTGGTGATAATGGGGTCGAAGTAGATGATGAGAAAATTAAAGCTATTAAAGATTGGCCAACACCTAAGATCATAACTGAAGTTAGGAGTTTCCATAGATTGGCTAGTTTTTATAGGCAGTTTGTAAAGAATTTTAGCACAATCACAACACCACTCACCAAAATCGTTAAGAAGAGCGTAGGTCTTTATTGGGGTGATGCACAAGAACAAGCATTTAATACTATTAAGGACATATTGTGTAAGGCACATGTTTTGCCATTACCTAACTTCGATAAAACATTCGAGATCGAGTGTGATGCCTCAAGAATAGGTATTGGAGCAATTTTGATGCAGGATCGTAGGCCTATAGCTTATTTCAGTGAAAAGCTAAGTGGGGCTATTTTAAACTATCCTACATATAACAAGGAGTTGTACTCACTTGTTCGGGCATTTGAGACTTGGCTACTACTACTTGTGGCCTAAGGTGCTCGTGATACACACTTACGAGTCGTTGAAGCACTTCAGGGTCAAGGTACGTTGAACAAAAGGAACGCAAGGTGGATGAATTTATAGAGTCATTTTCCTACGTCATCCGGTACAAACAAGGTAAGGAAAATGTGGTTGCGAATGCGTTGTCTCGAAGGTATTTGCTTCTAAATTCTTTAAATGCACGATTACTTGGCTTTGAACACAATAAAAGCATGTATGTAAGTGATCTTGATTTCTCTGACATTTATGAATCACGCAATAAGGGGGATATCAATAAAAATTTTAAGCATAAGGGGTATTTGTTTAGAGAAAATAAGTTGTGTATTCCAAATTGCTCTATACGTGAATTGTTGGTAAGGGAAGTACACGGTGGGGGATTATTGGGTCATTTTGGGGTACAAAAGACTTTAGACATGTTAGGGGAACATTTTTATTGGTCTAAAATGAGTAGTGATGTAGAATGAGTTTGTGGGAAATGCATAACTTGCAAAAAGGCTAAGTCTAAAGTTTTACCTCATGGTTTGTATACTCCTTTGCTTGTACCTAGTGAGCATTGGGTGGATATTTCCATAGATTTTGTGTTGTGTTTACCTAGGACAAAAAAGGGGTCGAGATGTAATATTTGTTGTAGTAGACAGATTTAGTAAAATGGCGTACTTTATATCATGTCACAAAATCGATGGGGTCCCTAAGAGCATAGTGTCTGCTCGGACAATATTACAGATTTATTCTTTAGGGAGATAGTACGTCTGCATGGGGTCCCCTAAGAGCATAGTGTCTGCTCGAGATGTTAAGTTTTTAAGTCATTTTTGGCGTGTTCTATGGAATAAGTTGGGCACTAAATTGTTATTTTCTATGACTTGTCATCCACAAAGCGATGGATAAACTGAAGTAGTTAATAGAACCATGACTCAATTGCTTCGTACGGTAATAAATAAGAACTTGAAAAGTTAGGAGGAGTGTTTACCATTTATTGAATTCGCTTATAATAGAGATGTACACTCTACTACTTCGTTTTCACCGTTTGAGATTGTTTATGGGTTTAATCCATCAACACCTTTGGATTTGTTGCCTTTGCCTGTCAATGAACGAGGTAGCTTGGACGGTCAACGAAAAACTGAATTGGTAAAGTTACTGCACGAGAAGGTCAGGATGCAAATTGAAGAGAAGAATACACTAGTTACAACGAAAGCAAACAAGGGAAGAAGGTGCTGACATTTGAACCAGAAGATTGGGTATGGGTGCATTTCAAAAATGAGTGTTTTCCGAAGCAGAGGAAGTCTAAGTTGCAATTACGTGAAGATGGTCCATTCCAAGTCATCAAGAAGATCAACGATAATGCATACAAAGTAGATCTTCTAGGTGAGTATAATGTTTCAGCTACATTTAATGTTGTTGATCTATCTCTGTTTGATGTAGGTACAGATTCGAGGATGAATCCTTTCGAAAAGGGAGGGAATGATGTGATCCAAGGTGCCATTACAACGAGGACAAGCCCAGGAAAATATCCATTGAGCGTCGAAGAAGGGCTGATGACTCGATTGAGGACAAAGTAAGTGAAAGAGGCGATGGCATTGCTCATTCAAACTACGGTTGACGATATGGCGATCGTGACGAAGAATGGAGGAAGTTCCATGTTGGGGTCAAAGCCGGAATCGGGATGGATCAAATTAATAGAAGCCGCGGGAGAATGAGACGAAATGGGTAACTATGCGACCGTATAGTTACTCAAGTTATACGGTCGCATAACCAATTACCGAAACTGGTTTGGGTCAAACTGAAGACTCTATGCGACCGCAAGCCAGATGCCTATGCGGTTGAACAGAGCAAATTCTGGCCGAATTATTTCCTTTTCCGCATTTTTTCCTTATTTGATAGAATTCTATGTTTAGTTAATCTTCTACCATATTTATGAGATTATGCACGTTTTTTTACCTATTTTTAGGAGTCTAGTATAAATACCAAAAACCTTCATTGTACTAGGACTTTTGACAATTTATTATTTGAGAGGCTATTGTTTTCCCTTGTTCTTTAATTGAACAACAAATCGAACTTATCAAAGTCTAATTCCTGTGGCGTTCAAACATCGGATCGTGGATTCTTCATTGTGTAATCAAGGGGTTCAATGCATCTACGTTATCGTTGGGTTTTTTTATTCACTTTGTTGGGTTCAAATCCAAAATCGGGTTATTAATTGGCATTCTTGGGTTCCGCATCAATCTCGTTTTGGGTTTCGTAGTCAGCATTGCTACGGGGTTGGCATCACTTTATGTCTCACACTAACACCTTTTTTTACTTGAGTTAGCAAGTCTGTTGGGTATCTCAAAACCCGATACCCTTTGGCATTTAATGCTGGAGAATTATATAAAAGCTTGTTACAGGGGTTAAGAAGAGAAAAAAGGTGAGATTGTTCTTGAGCTAAAAATATCAAAACAAGCAAAAAATTATGCAATTGTGACTTAGATAACTATTAGGTTTGAATTACTTAGTAAGATTGATTGCCGAAACACATAAATTTGGAGAATCATCACATGCATAAATTGTTGACATTGCCGGATAGACTAAACAAAATTTGAGTGGTGTAAAAAATTGGCATTGGAACTCAACTTTAGAATACACCCTTGGGAAGAGAATAAAAGGAAACAAGTTTGGGGTGTGCGAATCCCACGAACAAAGAAAATATATATTTGAATTTTGAGGTCGGAAATTGGATCAACTTGTAAATGTACAACATTGCACTTAATTCTTCACACAGACACACACACGTACACATTTTGCATTGAATATGTGAGAATTTAGTTTTTGCATTATAGATTTAAAATAGTTCATGAATATGATATCAAGTTTTCAATCCCGAACGAAAAGGCAAGATATCTAACTAAACTTGTTCTATGTAAGTTCTTTTGTTAGTTTTGTTTGTGTGATCATTAATCCAGTTCTTTTACACTTTGTTTGCTCGAGGACTAGGAAAGTATTAAGTTTGGGGGTGTTTGATGAGTATGTTTAACTCATCATATTAGTGCTACTTAATCTTGATATTTGATTCTTAGAGTCTTAGAATATTTTTATTTGTGTAAACATTCAAAAGTTGCTTTGGACCTCACAATACAGACTTGAGAATACTAGGTGTCAATCAGATGTAATTGGAAGTAAAAAATAAGTGAAATATGATCAAAATATCTTCACAAATCAATCTTCAAGCACACAAGTATGTTCTAAATATTTATCAAAGATTGAGATCCATTTTTGACATAATAAACGTTCGACTTGGAAAATGAAATTTAATTATATAGCTCTTTAAGTTATCATTCTTATGCACTTTGATATCAGGAGAAAAAATTATGATAAAAATACTGAAAGATGTGTAGTGTTCACTTTCTACTGGAAAGTGTGCTCCGCAACGCCACTTTATGGCGCCCCAACGCCACTGTTGCTAAATTTTCACAACAACGCGGCACTACAACGCCATGCTTGTGGCATTGGGACGCAGTTGGACGAAAAGGAGTTTTGAATTTTTTTTTGTCTCTTTTTAATGTCAATCCGACTCCAACTTCTCTTAGGACTTCAAGATGATAGAAATACCAATTCAGATAACACTTCTAAACTACAATTCATCGAGACAAGAATCAGACAATCATTAAGAAATCAAGAACAATATCGCAAAAGAGATTGAAGATCTACCAAAACTAGTTTTCCTATTTTCTCATCTATGATGTTTTATATAATTTAAATATTTGTTTTACTTCCATCATGAACTAAACATCTAATTTAGGGTTTGATGTAACCAAAACTTGAGGATATGATTTGATTTTATGATGGTTATTTCTTTGAGTTTTTTCAATCTTGTTTATTTGTGTTATTTATTCTTAATGCTTTCAATTAATTGGTCATTAATTGAATGATTAGATGTTTGTCGATTTTGGCACTCGTGCTAGGGAAATTTAGGCTTGATCATAGAATAACACAACCTAGATTTTATAGGTTTCGAGAGAAAATATATAATTTTTGAAGTATGTTCTGCTTAAGAACAATGAATTTGATAATTTTTAGATTTTAATTTGAAATAGAGATGAAATATAGGAATAGATTTTACTCGACACTCGAGAGAGAGAGAGAGTAGAATTACATTAGGGGTCTTACTTATAAACTTAAGAAAATTGATTAGAGATAATTATACAATTGATAAATATATTTTATAGTTAGGTAAAATCAAAACTCTAGACTTTCTCCTATTGATAAATTTTTCAAACCTGCATTGATATCATTGAATTCATCACTATACTCACAATTTGATTTGTAATTCACATTGATTATAATACTTGACTCTCTAGATAAAATAAGGGCTAAACAATTATATTACTTAGTATAAATTGAATATCAATCCCTGTGGGTTCTACATCGTAACTCTATTATTATATTACAAAACTTGACATCATACACTTGCTGTATAATTACGTTATATAAAACACATGACAAAAGTGCATCAAAGCTTTTATCAAATCTATTATGTTTCAGAGCATCTTCCTTAAGCGGGGACCTCGCCTCTGAAATAAAGCTTTTATCAAATATAGTATCTTTTAGAGCCTCATCCTCAAGCAAGTACCTCGTATCTATATCAAATCTAATGTATAAGTGAAGACGAGGCCTTATATTGTAGAGGCACTAATGCATCGGTAAAGATGAGGCCTTGCTTGATGGAGGCGCATGATGAAGCCATTGGCATCACAAATTTCCTCAAAATTCCTATCTTTGAAAGCCTCATCCTCAAGGTAGGACCTTGCCTCTACATCAAAGCTTGCATCAAAATTAAGCAAAGACCTCGCCTCTACATCAAAGCTACTATCTTTTAGAACCTCGTTATAAAGTAAGGATTCTGGTGTGCTGTCGCAGACACCCAAAAATAAAACCTTAACGTCTAAAAATAAATGTAGTTGTGGAAGCAAGGGTCGATCCCACGAAGAATGATTAATTTAATTTTATGCCATGTAAACGATGATTGGGGGGTTTTGATTATACAGAAACAACTTTAAATAAATCAACTAATGAATAACTCAAATTAAAATAACGAAAGTAATCAAAAGAAAAAACCTTGGTCTAAATCCACATCCAGCATTGGAATTTCACAACTGATCATAGATGCAAATATATATTAATTCTCACTTTGAATATTCACAGTTGGAATTATTTTCCTATTTCACCTTAATTGTAGTTAATTAGAAAATAAGCGATCCAATTAACCATTATTACTAAAAAAACCCAAGACAAGCGCTATGGATTTAATCTAGTAACCTCCTTAATAATTAGAGAAATAGATGAAACGAAATAACACAATCACAAGCAGTTGTGTTTAATCTAGTCAAACGTTCTTCCCAAGATTTAATAATTTCACGCAACAAATCATTAAACTTGCTTCATAAATTAAAGAGATCAAACAATGACGAATTTGATATTTAACTTAGTGATAGATTGCAATAAATAATAAACTAGTAAACCTCCTAACAATTAAACGCAACAATCATGAAAATAAGTGCAGAAGAACATTCAATATTCAAAAAATGAATTAAGTAATGAAAATAATTTAGATCTCATAGTTGAATTGGTTCCAAGACTTCATTTTTCTTCGACCAAGTACAAGAATTTAGCTACTCGTGAAGAATTCTAAGAGCAAAAGAGAGGAAAAGGGGAATGGGGCATCTCTATCTTTTCTAGACGGTTTTAGCGTTTAAAAAATGTTTTGAAATATGTTTCTATAAGTGTTTGAGTTAAATTCAGAAACCGTATTTTGCGCACCGGAAATACTCTATGCGACCGTATAGTTAATTTGAACTTGGCCCAGAAATTCCCTGAAATAATGCGACCACATAGCTTTATCTACTTCTACCGAACAGCTTTTAGTATTTTGGTCATATCTTTGTCTCCCAATATCCGATTGAGGAGATTCAAGATGTGCTAGAAAGCTTACTCAAAGGGCCACAAATCGTCCAAAAATACAATTTTTCCAGTTCGAACGTTTCCTATGCCAAAAATGGGTATCAAACGGAGACTGAAATTCGAAGCATAACTTTTTCGACTAGGAGTTGATATGTGATAGTACGTAGACTATATTTCATCCCTTTGGCTTCTTTCCTCATCCAATTGATGCCAACACTCTCAAATCTTCATCGTGAGGTTCAATGTAACTTTTGAGTATTTGTATTTCAGTCCCCAAACTTTGTATTTCTTCCATTTAGTCATTTTCACTTGTTTCTTCTAAATTCCACCATATTTAGTCAATTGCAACCTAAATCAAAATATAAGAATACTGAGTATATTTAGGCATTAATTAATCACAAAAGTATAAGATAAAGGGATGAAAAATATAACATTTTACATTCTCATCAAATTCCCCCACACTTAACTTTTGCTCATCCTCTGGCAAAACTCAAGTTTTACTTTCCTCAAAAACACCAAGGTTGTAACGCCATAAACATAGGATAGCCAAACTCTTTAAAACACATAACATATCATGAACAAACATTCTCACACAACTTATAATTAATTAGCTAGCATTTTCATATGACAATATAGTAAACTAAACACGTAGACCCTCACGAAAATAAGCATTCGACTCTCATGTGTTTGAAGGGTATGTGTTTCGCTCAAGTTCATTCCAATGGAGACGATCTATCATATGCTTGCATAGCTTCTCATTCTCCACCAATTAGACCACATGCATAACACAAATCATAAGGATTTTTTGAAGGTTGTAACGTGGTATAAGGTCAAAGTGGAAATATGTGGGAATGTAGCTCAAATATATAAGACATGTAAAACACGAATACGTGGAGCAAACATGAATCAACTCAAGCTCAAATATATAAAACATGTAAAACACATCAGTTCCTTCAATTTGCATTTATCCTGCATAAATACATCTCTTTCTTAGCATTTTAGGAGGAATTATAGACAAATTTGTAACATTAAAGTCATTACCTCCATCACATTCTTTTTTTTTTTCTCAACCATTTTTTTTCCTTCTAACATTTTATTTATTATAGCAATAATGGAACTTGTGAATTGAGAATGAAAATCATATTCCAATTCAACAGTCATAGCCCTACCATAACACCATACACCCCCACACTTATTTCTTGCGCACCTCTACATATCATAATGATGAACAATACTCCACTCACTCTATAACTTGGGTAAAGACATTCTTTTTTTGGGTAAAAACTTGTGACATGGGTTTACAAAAACGAAAAAGGCAATCAAACTCAAAGGGGTTCAACAAAATGAAAAATTAATTACAAGGTAGGTTATTTGGCTTAGGTAGCTAACTTATATAACAAAGATGGTCTTAAAGATGAAAATTATCTTTTTTTCTTTTTTCTTTTTTTTTAGCAAGAAAGATGAAAATTTTATTAGAAAAACCTCACATGTGGCGGAGGAAAACCAAGATTAAAAAGAAGAAATTCAACTCAAAACACATCAATGTCTAAGATAAGATAGTTCCCAACTATCAGTGTACAAAACTCCTTGAAGTAGAGTCAGAACCTTATCGCCAAAAAATAGGTCAATAGATGAACCACCGCATCCATTATTTGCAATAAAATATGCCGCCATATTGACCTTTCAGAACACGTGTTGCACCTAGACGTTTAGAAGACGGATCAGCTGCACAATTTCATCCTAAAATTTCCAGAGCCACCATAAAGTGCAGACGCCTCTCGTTATCCATTGTACCACGATTTTTAATCTCGGTTTCAACACTTATATTCTGTAATCTTAGATCCCTGCACATGTGAAGTCCATCAAGGAGTGCACGTGTTTCAGCCACCATGTTTGTACAAGAACCGTAATGGCGAGAAAAACCAGCCAAGCATACTCTCTTGCTATCCCGTAAAATACCCCCACCATTGGCTGTACCTGGATTACCTTTAGAGGCACCATCAATATTTAGTTTAAAATGCTCGCCCTTTGTTTTTTTCCAGCTGATCAGTTGCACCTTTGCTTTTTTAACGTCGTTAATGGGAAAATTGAAGGAGCGCAAGCAATAGACATCACGTTCTGAAATTTTTCTAGTTTTGGACACCAGACTAGAAATCTGAGAAAGCTACGATTTAGTTTGCCACACAACTTTCTGCCATGACACGGGATGACCCTCCATTTGAGCTTCACATCTGGTTTTCCATACTTACCATGTGATAATAATTGGTGTAATGCCGTGAAGAATACCAAGCTATGACGCTCTAGAAACTTGTTTCCCTCAATGTATCAATATGGCTTTGAAGAGAATCAAGGCAAGTTCTAGAGAAACAAATCCATGAAAGAATATCGCTTATGAAAGAAAATTTTGAGACTGATATGGATGTATCAGTCTAAAAAGCTCAAAATCTCACCGACTTTTGTCTACAAACTTTAGTTACTACCATCCTCAAAGAAAATAACTAGACTAATTAACTCTAAGTTGGGAGATTATTTATTCAATCATGTTAGAGTTCTTCAAAAGCTTAATTGAATCTAACAAATAGCATACACAACAAGAAATATTTAAAAACCACCACTTTTTTTTCGATTTTTTTTTTTATTTATTTTTTTCAAAATTTAAACTCACATTAATATGAAAACAACACAAACACAAACACAACCTAAATCTAAATCTCCTCCCCCACACTTAAAACTTACATTGTCCTCAATGTAAGCTGAAATGCAAAGAAAAGGACAAAAATAACCATAATATGAATGCAAAAATAAAAAGATAAAGGAACGATTCCCTTGGGTTGCCTCTCAAGCAGTGCCTTTGTTTATTGTCATTGACTCGACTCAATGCTTCCTTCTTCAACCAATATAAATTGGATCCTTAAACACCTCGAAAGTTGCTAAACTTTGAATTTCAACTGCATCATGAGCCTGTAACACAGAGGGTAAAGGTCTCTCATTAGATATTGGTAATGCAAAATAAGAAATGTTACCTGACTTTGTAAGTTTTGGAAAATTATTCAATGCCGTAACGATTTCCTGCAAGACAGTATTCATGGTCACTTCCGCATTCTCTTTCTCAATGTGCTTACTAATCGCAACTTCAAATCCATATTTTCCATCAAGTTCAAAAGCTTTCCATGCTAAATAATCTATCACATCAATAGAATAAATAGGAGTATCATCTTCAGGATATTTCATGGTATCATAAATATTAAATTTAATAATTTCTCCATCAAATTCCATGGTAAGTGTGCCACTATGAACATCTATCTTAGTTTTGGATATCTTTAAGAATGGTCTCCCTAACAGGATAGGTGTAGTTCGATCACTATTTTCCATGTCAAGTACATAGAAATCAACAAGAAAAACTAAAGCATTAACTTACACAAGAACATCCTCAACTTCACCTTTAGGATAGGCATTAGATCTATCAGCTAGTTGGACCGAAACACCAGTTTCATTAAGAGGTCCAAGTTGCAAAGAAGATATAAAGAATAAGGGGGACTATTGTGTTGTGTTAAATAAAAGCTATAAAGGAAATCAACACGCCAAATGAAGGTAAAATGCACCACGCCAATGCATGACCTTAATATGGAATCACCCTGTAACTCTATTATTTACTCAACCCTACTTTGAAAAGTGTATGCATTATATGAATATCCACACATGAACTTAATGGACTATTTTTAGGCCTCCTATGATGAGGCTCCAAATCATCCCATATGGCAGCTAGCTAGCAAACCATTCAGGCCTACACTTCACATCATCATCTTACTTTGCCAAGGTAAGGTCATATATAAGGTAGCTGAGGTGATGCATCATTTTCGTAGAGGTTCTATGAAGAGGCCGACCCTCCATGGCCTAGGTGAGATGTTATGCGTACTGTATGAAGGAAATTCTAGGCAATTAGCCTTTTTATTGATGGAAAGCGTTTCCCGCCTCACATCTTCGAAAGATCATCTGTACAAGATCTTTTATGATTAGTTGATGTGTTCTCTCTATAATAGTCACTCTATCTAGTCAACTTGCTTAGTCTACTACTTACATGTCGGGTCTAGGCCATAAGATGACTAATCGTTCAAAAACATTAAATGCACCTGAACGTAGGATTGATATAATGACGCCTATAACAAAGTACTAAGGCCATTGAAAAGAGGCCACATGTTTCATCTGATAGATATCACTTCACATCTGCTACCATAAAAGCTCATATTTAGTGTCATTTGAAGGTAACGCAAATTTATGCTCTCGAGATATACTTTTGCTCTTTCATCACTCTCTTTATAGCTCTTAAATTCGAACCCCTTTTTACTTAAGTAGCTCAGTTCTCAAACATATCTCACACCAAAATATATACTCAAACATAGACTTCTTGATCTACAGATTGCTTGTGGCTCCCTCTCCCACCCATCGAAGATTGGTCATGTGCTTTAATGGTTTGTCCACGTGCACAGAAAGAGGGGTACATGGTGAAAATAGCTGTGATCTATTGACCACGTCCTGCCTACCCAAGAACTAGGCCAAATGATCCAAATCACTACCACACCCAATCGGGTACGTTACCAACTTATCTAGCCGAGATGATACCATATATAAGGTAGTAGAGGCGATGTATCACTTTTTACAGAGGTACCATGAAAGGGTTAACCCTTCATGGCCTAAGCAAGGTGTTATGCATGTTGCAGGAAAGAAATTCGAAGCATTTAGCCTCTTCACTGATAGGAAGTATCTCCCACCTCACCTATTCCAAAAGATCTTTTGCACACAATCTTCCATAATTGATTGATGTAATATGCTTCTGTACACTAAAAGTTCCCAACTCCACTCACGTCAATGTAAATATGCTTCTGTACACTTGAAAAAATAGTTAGTCACCCATGTCCTTCTCTGATGGGGAAAAGGCAGTCGCAAGAACTTCGATGGTCAAGTTAGTCGACGGTGATAAAATATTAGGTGTGTGACATCGATGAATGGGAGCCACAAGAGTATGAATATAAAGAATGTCTAATGAAACAAGAGCGAGCAAGTTTATAGTTTGTGTGTATAAAGTTACATTACCTTAGAATGGTACTAAGTAAGAGTTTTTATAGTAGAAGATGTGAAGTACTGACGTTGGATGCAAAGACGTGTGGCCTTAACCTGATGGTCGAGGTCCTTTCTTAGACGTCAATTTATCCATCATAGGCTAGTTGGCATTTAATGTCTCTGAAAAGTAGCCACTATGGTGCCTAGGTCCGACCTCTGATTCATAGACTACCAAAAACTTATAACTGAACAAGCTTGAATTGGATGGTTGAGCTTTACGCGATTTGATCTTCAATACCTGAAACAAAGTCGTCGAGGTGTGTCATCATCGCCCCTCCGATGCTTAAATCAGAGAGAGAAATTGTGCGAAAAGATATATTTTGGAATATTATGTATAATGTACCTAAGTAATGAGGTTGAGTCATGTATTTATAGATGTTGAAGTTGGAGTCCTAAAAGGATCCAACTCCATGCAGTCCTTATCCTTGTCATACAAGGTATTTGTGCTATATTAGAAGTGCACAGTTTGAGCTAGAGTCAAATTTGTAATCGGTTGGCAGTTTGTATTTAGATAGGAAAAGTGGGAAGTTGTGGTCAAAATATCATTAGTATTCCTAGAAGACATGAGATAAGGTCAAGGAGACCAGACAAAAGTGCTACAGCCCAACCTCAACGATAACCCCAACCTCAACCCTAAACCCGAGCTTGGAACTAGCATAATTGGGACGGGAAGAAGTTTCAGCAATGTGCTCGAGCTTGGGTGTATAATATTATTACGCATCACAAGCCCCTGTGCATCTAGGTCGCAACTAAAATTTAAGTGCTCGACCTACGAGATGAGATGTAATGAGGTGCCACAGCTTGAGATCGAACTTAATTGGCTGACCATAGGTGATAGCTAGGTGTTTGACATGTGTAGGGCAGAAAAATATTGACCTTGGATGGCAAGCATGTGGCATGATCCAAGGGTCAGGATGGCACGTCCCTTGACCTTCTTCTGACCCCTATAAATACCCCTCTTTTCACCCCTCATTTTTTTATTTTTTCACTCTCCACTCTCAGAAAAAATAGTTCTAAGTCGGGTCTTAGAGGGTTTTTGTGAGTGAGAACATCTAAGAGGTAAGTGTTCGAGCTTTTAAGTTATTTATTTTTAAGTAGTATAATGTCAAGTAGTAGTAGGGAGGGGTCGAATAATAGCAGTAGTCAGTCTTCTAGGAGTTCGACCACTAGGAGCACCGAGGATGAATGTGCGTCCATTATCCCTATGGCCGTACCTATCACCTCGCACCCTGAGATCGAGACAACTTTAACTTACCCTAGGGGAGCGACCAAGTATAAAGAACGTATGATTACAAAAATTGCTAGGGAGTTCGGGGTTATGCCCTTTTGTGACGTTAGGATCCTCGACCCCAATGAAACAGTACTAGATGCTCGAGATGGGAGATGAATTTATTTAGGGATGCCTTCAAAGCGGGCATAGGTGGCCTCTCCACCCTTTCTTTATCCACTTCCTGACCTCTTTTTTTATTTACCCAGGCCAATTAGCCCCTAACGAGTGGAGGCTCTTGGTTTATTTCTTTATTTTATATAGATGCCTCGAGATGGATCCAATGATTGACCTCTTGATGATGGTTTTTGATTTGAAGTTCTCATCAAGGTATAACTGTTTTGTGTATTTATCCACCAAGGGTAGTTTAGGACACCAGAAACATCGAGCTCTCTTCGGAGTTGGAAGGAGCATTTCTTTTTTGTAAAACCCAGACTTCGACCACCCATTTAGGTGGGAGATCCCTGATAAGGATAGGTTTAATAGCATCGGGTATACTTCGAGGTTTTAGAGAGGGATAGGTTGAGGCTAGGGAATCACGACCCTCTTGCTGCTAGAATTGATTATTTACTCGATGATGATACCCTCGATGTTACCGATGCGAGAGGAATCAAGGGTACGAGCCTTAAATCCTTTTGTTTTGTTATATTTCCCGAACTGAAGATCAAGCTAATGCCTTATTAATTTTTGCAGATTTGGAAATGTCTTTCGATCCTTCCAAGCTCCTTCGCAAACGTGCATCACAAGGCAAAAGGCCCAAAGCCCAAAATGCCTACCCCGTCGAAGGAAAAGAAATAAGCTCAAGAAGACACTTCAACAAGAAGGTCAAATCAATAAGTTTTAGAGTTAGAGATTTGGTCCTAAGAAGGGCAGAAGCTGTAGGTCATCCTCTAAGAAAACTTGGGCCAATCTAGGAATGACCTTTTGAGGCCATATGTAAAGTAAAATGTGGAGCATGTACCCTCAAAAAGACCTCTCCCAAGACCTTGGAACGCCGACAGCCTCAAAATTTATTTCGAATTGTGGACTACGCTCTTAGGTATCTAGGTTAATTAGTTTTTTCTTTTCTTTTCTTTTTTCAATTTTCATTATGTGAGGTTTAAATTTGATTGGTAGTTTTTAGCCCAGGTTTGCATGTCCCCAGGTTGTTTTCCTTTCAAGACATACGCTCCCATGTACCTTTACATTATTTTATAAGATATTAAAAACTTACCTCGAATAACTCTATTTAGCGTTCATATCAATTTAGCGTAAGGTCGTGCTCCTAGCATGCAGGTATTACATCTAATTAGTATAAGGTTGTGCTCCGTGTATGCAGCTAATAAACCTACATAGCATAAGGACATGCCTATGCACGCTGATGTTTGAGGTCCTTATGACCCGACCTTAATATTCCTCAGCATCAAATTATGCTGAGTTCGAGATCTGGCTGGTACTCACCATCCGCAAACAACCTCAAGATTCACACAAACTAAAAAATAAGAAGTCTAAGCTACTTTCCAGAATAATGATCAAGTAGCATGCTCGAACTCTACCTATAGGAGCTCGTGAAAAATGCTCGAGCTACACATTCAACAAGAACTCGATCTTGTTAGCCAAAAATTGTCAAGAAAAATGCTCGAGTTACACATTGAACAAAGATCTCAAGATTGTTGGCCAAATAATTGGTCAAGTAAAACACTCAAGCTACAAATTGAATAAAGAACTCGAGCTTGTTGGCTAAAAAACTGGTCAAGTAAAATGCTCAAGCTACACATTGAATAAGAACTCAAGCTCGTTGACCAAAAACTGGTCAGAAAAAATGTTAGAGCTACACATTGAGTGAAGACCTCGAGCTGGTTGGTCAAAAAATTGGTCAAGTAAAATGCTCGAGCTACAAATTAAACAAATAACTCGAGCTTGTTGACCAAAAAACCAGTCAAGTAAAATGCTCGAGCTATATACAGATTGTAAATCAAACAAAGACTTGAGCTTATTATCCAAAATACTGGCAAAGTAACACGTTGGAGCTCAACGTATAAAATATTTCATAGGCTTGAGCTTTGATTGTCCAAGTTAGGAGCTCGACGTCGAGTTCGATATGTTTTAAAAGAATGAACATAATTCACAACAAAATGCAAGACAAAATATCGAGTTAACATTGAAATCCAAAAATAAACCCAGATCAGGCAATGTACTTTTTACATTTTCAAAAACATATAAAATAAAAGTCGAGGAGTGGGACATAGTCTAGATCTGTTGCATCGGCAAAAGTTTCCTAGTTAGGGATCCCAACCACGTTCCCATCTTTGTCCTCAGCTTCAGAAGCAGAAAGCTCGAGCTTGAGCTCGTTCGCAAGCTCATTCACTAACCTCAAGTCCTCAATGACGGGATCTAAGTCCTCAGACAGTTTAGTCCGTAAGAACGAATGACAAGCCTCAAGAGATAATGATAAGAACATGAACCGTACTAACCCAGCAACATCCCGAACTCTTCTGACTTCTTGAAGTCGTAATCGCTTGACCTTGAGCTTTGGTCGGCTCATCCTGAAAGCCTTTCTTTGCATGTAAAAGCTCGAGCTTTACCTCCTCGGCCTCTTTCTTGGCGGCGCCCACTTGGTCTCGAGCTTTTCTGGTCTCGATCCTTGCCAGGTCTTCTACACTTCGAACTCACGAATAAGTCTCTTGCATTGCTCGACTTCTTCCTCGAGCTCACCCATTTTGCTCGAGGTATTGACCCCCTTCAAGGCTAAGCCTTGAGCAATACTCAAAGTTTAAGAAAGAAAGAATATTAGATTAAGCCAAAAAGTAAAGAGAGAGAGATCATACCTTTAGAGTCAATGGCTCGAGGTCTTTGACCCTTCATTGTGATCGACCTCCTCAATATATATTGTTCGCAATGCTCGAGACCAGCGAGCATTGTACATATTTGTCCATAGAGGTCGGGAGTATAACGTCATCATCCAGGTCGACGATTTCAAGTTCACCCTAAGGAGTACAAGCTTGAACACGGACTCGAGGAGATAGCTATGGTGGAAGGAATGGGTTTCTTGTTCTTGATGACTGCCCGACCCCACTTCTTCTCCTTCGACGGGAGAAGGCATTTTAGGCTTCTAGCCCTTGGCCTTGTGGTGAACATTCGTAAGGAGTTTTGATGGATTGAAAGACATCTCTGATTCTGTAAAATAACACAAGGTATTAACTCGAGCTTAAGCTCGAGGAAAAACAATAAATGACGAAAGAAGATAAAGATCGTACCCTCGATCCCTCTTACATTTGGAAGGCCGAGGGTGTCATCCTCGAGTAGATAATCAATTTTTGCTTCAAGAGGTTCATGGTTTACTAGTTTCAACCTATCTGACCCTCATTAAATCTATCCTTTCCAGGATTTCCCACATCGGGCTAAAGGGGTTATCGAGGTCTTGAGGTTTGACAAAAAAGAAACATTCTTTCCAACCCCAAAGTAAACTCGGGGTTTGTAATGCCCTATACTACACTTGGACAAACCGTCAGTTCACATAGCCAATCTCCAACTATGGAAAAGGAGGCCTCAAGCAATATGACAATCAATTCAATCTATATTTAAGTATTCATCATGGTACATGAGCCATTAAGTAGAAAGGGATTCGAATCTGGGAGTATAGAATAGTAATAAGAGAGCAAATGTATAGCTTGAGAGCATGAAATTGCATTATCTACAAATGACACTAAGTGTGGGTTTTATAGTAGAAGAGGTAGAATGATAATCATTGGATGAAAAGACGTGTGGACTCTAATATATTACATGTGAGAAGAGAAAATCATTTACCCTCAAATACGTTTATAGAGTGAATGAGAAAGATAAGGAATTTGGAAATGCTAATGAAAAAAATGATAAGGTAAATATTTGGGTTGTTAAATAGGCTTTTTGGGGATAGAGGGGGGAGCCACGTCTCTAGCCATGTACCTATTGAAGAACAAGCTAGTGACTCATAGGTAGTGGTTTACGCCATGCTAATGTACCTTGGATGATCTACTTCTCAAAGTCAGGTATCGATGAGAACATTAAACTATCTATGTACCTAAGAGCCTTCATAGCCAAAGCACAACGATGTAATTACCAGGGGTACGTTCTACTATTGAGCTAGTAGCCCGTTGTGCTAGCTTTCCACTAGGGGCATGCTATGCAAAAGAAAGAGAGCAATCACAGCCCTCTCTTTCCTTTTTTTTTGTCCTATGTACAAAGGCACCTTGTCATAGGTGTCATTTTTTCAATCTTAAGCTTAGGCACATTTAATATTTTCAGACCATTAGACCTTATACCCCATATATAAGTAGTTGACTTGGTAAGTGGCTGCTGTAGAAAGATTACATCAATGAATCAAAGATCTTTTAGAAGATGTGAGGTAGGAGATGCTTCCCATCAATGAAGAGGTTAATTGCCTAGAATTTCATTTCTACAGCTTGTTTAACATCTTATCTAGGCCATGAAAGGTCAGCCTTCTCAAGCACCTCCATGAAAGTGATATATCACATCAGCTACTTTATATATGTCCTCATATCCACCAGTTAGGATGGTGATGTGGAGTACAAGCCTGGTTGACTTACCAACTGGCTACCACATGTGATGATCTAGATCTTCATCTAGGAGGCATAACAGCTTCAAATGTGATTACTTATCGCTCAAGATTTCATGAGCCATGTAATATGATACAAAATCATCATTTTTGAACCTAATAGAATATCTGATAATCTTCATTATCCTATTGGGTTCTAGAATATCTTGAGAGGATCATCTTCAGAAATAATTTTTTGAAAATGATCTTTATCACCTTTTGGAGGCAGAGCCTTAAATAGAGGGTGCTCTACCTCAACCTCATTACTATTTTGAGCATTTATCTCAGTTAGAGTTATTTTAATCTTTCTTCTTTTTTAAATTTAGAATAGGATCCTGTTAGACGATACACTATTTTCTTATTAAATATGACATTCTTCTCGATTATGACTTTAAAACCCTTTTTTTTTTCTTTATCCATATCTTACAACTCTTTGTACCTTTGCACAACCTAGAAATACACATTTGATAGATCTAAATTCAAGATTTCTTGTTTAGATTTTATAACCATATAATAAGTTAAGCAAAACACCCACTCTTTTAACCTTAACAAAGAAAATGAAGGCCCAAGAGGTTTGCACAAAATATTGCAAAAAATTCCTCCATCTAAGCTAGCTACAGACTATGAACACACCCGTAAAACATGGTACTTTTAACCAAATCTTTTACTAACTAGCACACAAGGAGCCGTTATTTTTCCCCCTAAATGACCCATTTACCCCAAAGGTTGGGCGGGAAATCTATAAATACCCCCTCATTTGAAGAGAATCGCATGCAATTCAAATATCACCCTCTCAAATAGTCTTTTCAGCATGTTTTTTCCTCACTCGTACGCTCCCTGAGAAAACTTCCCAGGGAGTAACCCATCATGGAATTGCTCCAAACTAAGCACGCTTAAATATTGAGTTTCTAACGATTGACTTCCGAAAAATAAGGTTCACTTTGTTGGTATGAGTAGTACCTATCAAATCTTTTTTTAATCTTTCATGGTCTGGGTATTACAATCACCCCTCGTTAGACTCGCGACGTCCTC
>CAIGRF010274572.1:7936-28131 GCA_903798235.1 Fraxinus ornus
ATTTGGTTTTCCTCAAAACCATGGAAAAAGGTAAGTGTGTGAGCCAAACCAAGAAAATGAATTGCATGAAAAATTTAGTGTATCTAACAAGCCAAAAGTGAAAGATGGAATTTCTTTTACATTTTTCATGGAAAATTTTGTTGAATCAAACATGCCCTTAATGCTATATAGAGGTAAAGTAAATACAAACTGTTGATTGTCCTTTTTCCTTGTTTTAGTTTGTGACAACTAGATGAATTTTGGACTATTATAGAAGTTTAAAGATCTGTTTACATTTGTATTATAAGCTAATTAAATCCCACAGAAAGGTGCCTCGTTTCACTTATTAATTAAGTCCAACGACTACACAATTAAAAGAATATTCAATACATAAACTCGTCAATTTTTTTAAAAAAAATGACTGAAGCACAACTACTCCACTTTATACCTCATTTCTTATTTTATATAGAATGTATATATAAAATGCTTATGAAATATATTCAACTTGTTCAATGTTTTCTTTTCCATCCAAATTATGGCTCTGTTTGAGCCATATTAGTATACAAAAATTGACCGTTGCTGTACGAAATTAGAAGAAAAGCTACCGTTGTTGAACCATAAATGTGAGAAGAAGTCAACATTTTCAGCTTGTAACGTTTGATTTTTTTCTAAAAATGAGAGCAAATAATGTGCCTCGAACAGGCACTATAAATCAATTAGGATCATAAGAGTTTGAGTTAAATTGCAAAATTGTATAAAAAAGAAGTAAGTTATTCAACCGCAAAAGATCTTGGAAATAATACATTATAATAAAAATCTTTATTTAGAATTTTAATAATTGTATTTAATATATCAGCACAATATGACGAATCATTTAAATTGGGGAAGTACATTTATTAGTTGTTGCACATGTTTAGACTTTGGCTGGCATTTCTTAATCTTCAACAATGGCATCTTCTTAATTTCAAGAATCAATTACAGATATTAAAAATTTGGGATTTTTATTCTATTTTATTCCAAAACTAAAATAATACGTCTGATAAATTATTTTTTCCTCACTAAATGTTAAGATTCCAAGAATAATTACTAGCCATAGTTTATGCACGATTAAATGGGGGACATGTTCAGTTCTCATACTTGTGTGATTCTATACCTAATTGTTTAAATCAGTCACCTTATATTGATCTTTTGAAAACTGTAATCTTCATTTTGGTAACAAATTGTCCACTTTTATAGGATTGGTCTGTAGAATGATGGAAAAATATTGAACACTATGAAAAGAAAAGAAGTTTGAATCTTATTTATTATATCATCTCATTGTGTTCATTGTACTACCTATCAAACTATAATAATTGTTTGCACAAGAGAAAGAAATTATCAGAAATTACATAGAGAGATCACTTTTAGAGAGAGATTAAAATGTGTTCAGTACTTTTCATTTTCTAAATATTGTGCATTTGTTTCAACATTTTTGTCAATTCTTGGAAAGGTACATGATCTTCCCAAAAATATGTCATGACCCGAGCACTTGCACCCGAGGAGTAATGTTGTCCATTCCACCAATTTTCGTCTAATTTCCTTGGGTACGTGTCTCCTCGGGCACACGATGGTACACCCTCCACCATGTAGGCCTTGTCGGCCTATCTCATCGGACAAGAACATTTTCCGTTAGCTTGGGTCTCCTCGAGATTATGCCTTGACCTCGTACCCAACAACACTTGATCCATTAGGACTTTCCCTTGAGATGACGCTTATCCAATTCTAAAGAGGTTGAGTCCTACTATAACTAATGTGCTATTCTGATAGGACTCTACCACCAGAGTTTCATCTTTATCCAAACGCATCAATAGTACAACGTCAATCAAGTTGCAACTCCTAAGTATAGTGGACTCTTAGGGGTTTAAATAACTTAATCCTATTAAGAGTGTGCTACCTACATCTATAAATACAGAACCCCAAATCATTATTCAGGCACGCTTTTATGTAATTTTCAACATATAACCCTTCACATAAATTCTCTCTCTAACTTAAGCAAAGCAGGGGCGACGAGGACACACTTCGACGCCTTTGCTTTATGTACTAGAAGATTCTATTCATGCTCATTCTCAATTCTCAAGCTTGAAAAATTAACGGGTGCGATATTTGGTAGCATCATTGGCGCCATTCTTGGTAAGCGCTACCAAAAGCCATGGTTAATACATTTTCACGACACCTTCAAGCAAGTTCATCTGTCCCCAACCAACTCCCTGCTGAAGATCCTCGGGTTCTGTAAGAGGAATTATTAGGAGAACCAACACAACCACCAGAAGTTGTTGCGCGTAGGGCATTTGAAGATATCCGCCAACAAGTCGTCACACTAACTCAGTTCCTAAATTAAAGTAATTTGCATCTAGTACTAGCACCACAAAGTGGTTTTATGTCAAATGCTCGAGCTCGGGCTCCACAGCCCGTTCCTGGCAATGGTGATGTAGGAACCTTGGGCACACTTCACATGGTCTCGAGCCCGAGATCAGTTACTATGGACTTCCTTGAACTTTTCAGGGTCATACAGGACATGATTACAATTGGTATGCTTCGAAATACTCAGGGGTCAACAGGTTTCATCCCTAACACACCGTTCGCTCCAGATATCTTGTTATATCTCTTACCTAACAGATTCAAATATCCCGGCATAAAAGAATACGATGGAACTACGGGCCCGATCAATCATCTCAATGTTATATACTGACATCATGAATTTGCAAATAACACCAAATCTGGTAATGTGCAAGGCTTTCCCCCAAACTTTGATTAATGCTGCCAGAGATTGGTTCTCTACTTTAGAGCCCAATTCCATTGCTTCATTCTTATATTTGGTTGACAAATTTCTGCCTTCTTTATAATTAGTAAACGCATTAGGAAAATTGTTGCTTCCCTCACGCTGCTTCGTCAAGGACCGAATGAATCTCTACGTAATTGCATAACGAGGTTCAATAAAGAAAGACTTTAGATACAGAACTGCACATCACAACATTTGTCTCTGTCCTCACATATTTCATAAGATATGAGTCATTCAAAATGTTTTTGTCAAAAACCCCGCCTAAGTCAATAACTCAACTCCTCGCCCGAGCAAAAAAATATATTAACATGGAGGAGACATTGAATCCCAGGAGAACTCCTCATCCGACCTCAGAAAATCCCGAACACAAAAGACAACATGATCCTAATCTTTGACCATAACTTCCTAAAAATAAGCAGCGACAGGAGATATCGCCAACGTCATTCACCTGAGTGAACACTTCTAGGTCTACATTCTGAAGGAGATCATGGATATGAATGAGTTTAAATGGTCTTCAAGGAGTATTCCCCTCCAAATACTCGAGACAAGTGCAAGTATTACGATTATCATCGAGACCATGGGCATACTACGGAGAATTACAAAGCCTTACAATGGGAGATTGAGGTGCTAATCAAAAGGGGATTACTAAGTGCTTATGTTAGTCATGCCAAACGTCCAAGGAATGATTACGATAAGGAGAAGGTCCCTAAAGGTAGGGAAAATGACAAGCCCATAGTAGGAACCATTAACATTATAGTAGGGAGAATGACAAGCCCATAGCAGTATGCTCAGCAATACACTTGAACTTCAAGGCAAGTTCATGAAAACTTTGAAGACTATCATAAATGGGTCACACGACTTGGAAGGCATATCATATCCTCATGATGATGCTTTAGTCATATCAACCATCATAGTTAATTTTGAGGTGAAGAGGATTTTGACTGACAATGGAAGCAACCAACATACTTTCTCATGAGGCCTTTGCTAGAATGTGAATTTCGACCGAACATCTCAAAGTAGTAAAAAAAACCCTTTCAGGGGTTTGGAGGTGGAACAATCATCCCAGAGGGTTTCGTTAATCTTCTTCTCACCTTAGGTATAGGTCAGAAGCAAGTGATAGAAATTACATCTTTCCAAGCAGTTCGTGCTTCGATGACTTACAATGCCATTCTTAGGAGACCTTTGCTCAACAAGTTCAAAGTTATTATCTCCACTTTCCATCTTGTTATGAAGTTTCCTACAAGTAATGGTGTAGGGGCTGTGCTTGGAGACCAGTTAGTTGCTAGGCAGTGCTATATTACTTATGCTTTGGGAATAAGCACTAACATCATGCAAATTGCATCATTCGATCTCGAGCTCAAGCAGCGAGAAAGATTTTATCCTGTGGAAGAATTGGAAGAGGTCGAGCTTGAGCACGATAAAAAAGTGACGGTTGGTCAAGATCTTGATGTCATTTTTATGGCTGAACTTATAGGCTGTCTATCTCGCAATATTGAACTTATGGCTTAACATATTACTGATCTTGAAAAATTATTCTCTACATTCCAAGAATATAAAATGAAATTAAATTTGCAAAGTATGCTTTTGGGGTAGCCTCGAGTAAGTTTTTAGGCATTATGATCATGCATAGGGGAATTAAGGCCAATCCGGATAAGATATTGAACTTATGGCTTAACATATCACTAATCTTGAAGAATTATTCTCTACATTTCAAGAATATAAAATGAAATTAAATCCGACAAAGTATGCTTTTGGGGTAGCCTCAAGTAAGTTTTTAGGCTTTATAATCACGCACAAGGGAATTGAGGCCAATTTGGATAAGATACATGCCTAGACATCTATGGAATCACCCAAGAGTAAGAAAGACATACAAAAACTGACATGTTGGGTCACCGCCTTGAACAGGTTCATGTCTCGTGCAGTAGATAAGTGCTTTCCATTTTTAAAAGTTCTCAGAGGTAATCAAAACATCGAGTGGAATTGGGAAGGCATTCTAAGAGCTCAAACAGTTATTGGCAACCCCACCGGTTATCACGAAACCAATGCTTGGAGATACTTTCTCAATCTGCAATAAGTGGTGTATTGGTGAAAAAGCTCAACAACCAATCTATTATGTGAGCAAAGTGTTACTTGATACGAAGACCAGGTATACATTGGCCGAACAACTTGTTCTCGCCCTATCATAGCAGTACGAAAGGTAGGACAATATTTTCAATTTCACCTATTTGTGGTGCTCACGAATTAGCCACTCAAGAACATACTCCAGAAGCTCGACATCTCAAGAAGATTGTTGAAGTGGGAAATTGAACTTGGTGAATTTGATATAAAGTTCAAATCCCAACCCTCTATCAAGGCAAGGGTCTTGGCTAACTTTATATCAGAATTTACTCCAAGGCCTTGGGGGCTAAGAAATAACCCAATCACTGCTACTACAAACACATGGGAGATATTTGTAGATAGAGCATCTAACTCCTCGGGTTCAGGTATAGGGGTCATAATTACTAGTCCAGACAAGCTCATAGAAATTCAATGTGCACTCAGAATTGAATTTGAAGGTAGGAACAATGAGGCAGAATATGAGGCAGTAATCATTGGTCTAGAGTTCACCAATAATATTGAACTTGAACACGTCAAAATTTTTAGAGACTTGCAACTTGTGGTTGGCCAGATTGAAAGTAAGTTTGAAAGGAAAGATGAAAATATGAGCTTATATTGCCTAAAAGTTATGATCTTCATAGGCAATTCAAGAGTTGTGAAATTATAAAGATTGCTCGAGCCGACAATTGTAAGGTCGATACCTTGTCTACACGTCTTTATGTGAGTCGATGGTCTTAATAAAACAGTCCACATCAGATTTGTGATGGAACTAAGCATAAATAAAACACCCCCTATTATGGGCATTAATTATGAGCCCTCATGAATGGACCCAATAGTTGAATTTGTAACCAATGAAAATTTACTAGAGGATCCACAGACAAAGAGCATCCGATCCTGAACAACAAGGTATTGCATGATCAGAGGAGTCTTATTTGGCAGAAATTTCACTCTTCCATACCTTAGATGCTTCAAACCTTCAGAATCATTCCAAACCTTAGCAAAAGTTTATGAAAGAGTGAGTGGGAATCATCAAGGAGCTCGGGCCCTAGCATTCAAACTTATAAGTTAGGGGTATTATTGGCCTAGCATGAAAAAAGATGCCGCATACTATGTTAAGAAATGTGACACGTATCAGAGGTTTGGCAATATCATCCATTGTACAACTCTATTTGAATAATGGGGATGTGGGTATCCTCAGCATATTCCCAGTGACCAGAGGTCAATTGAAGTTCGTCGCCATAGCAGTGGAGTACTTTACTAAGTGAGCAGAGGCTGAGTCCCTGGTAACAATTTGAGAGCCCAAGCCGAGGTCATTAATTTGGAAGTCCATTGTCTACAGATTTAGAATACCCAAGCTCATCATAACTGATAACGGGCAACAATTTGATAATCCATAATTTGAAACTTTTGCACCAACCTTGGGATTGACCACTATTTGACATCGGTTTCACATCCTCAAAGCAATGGCCTAGTTGAAGTAACGAACCGAATTATATTGCAAGACCTCCAAATAAGGATCATGAATGCCAGGGCGCTTGGTCTGACGAATTATCCTCTATATTTGAACGTATATAACATCTTACACAACCATGACGGGAAAGACCCCTTTCATGTTGGCATTTGGTGTTGAGGCTATACTTCCAATTGAAGTTAGATTGCCCAACTTCAGGAGACTTCAGCCCGAATCGAAGAAACACATGACGGAACACCTTGACCTTTTTGAGGAACTAAGGGAATAGGCTGCCATAAGGGTTGCATCTTATCAAAATAGAATAGCCAGGCACCTCAATAATAAGGTGAGATCCAGAAGGTTCAGAGTTGGAGATCTTGTATTAAGAAAAGCCTAAAGCAGCCTGACATGCCTCCAGCAAGCTTAGACTTATTTGGGAAGGATCTTTTGAGGTCATACAATAAGTCCGTAAAAGAGCATACAGCCTAAGAAACACCTCAGGAAGACCATTCCCCCATATAGGTAGAATGCTAATAATATGAAGACTTATTACAAGTAGTTTTCTCTACCTTTACTTAGTAGTTTGTTCTTTTTTATTTATCATGTTTTTCTTTGTCAAGCTTGCATACCCCACGTTTTTTTACTGTCTAGTTGGTTGGGCCTACGTGCCCATGTTTACTTTTGAGGTAGGATGAGTTATTTTAATTAGTTGGAGTTGGGGTCTTATCCCAATAAAATTTATTTTCCATCTGAAATGTCATCTAAGCCTTGTCCGTGCAAGCACATTAAAGTCTTGCCTTTAGCAAGCACCTCAAAGACTTGCCCCGTGCAAGTATATCAAAGCATTATACCCAACAAGTACCTCTAAGCCTTGCCCATGTAAGCACATCCAAGTCTTTCCCCAAGCAACAACATTAAAGCCTTATCCTGAGCAAAAACTTCAAAGTCTTGCCCCGCGCAAGCATCACAAAGTCTTTCCTTGTGCAAACACATCAAAGCCTTACCCAAATAAGCACCTCAAAGCCTTACCTCGTGCAAGCATCGTAAAGCCTTACCTCGTGTGAGTACATCTAAGCCTTACCCTATGCAAGCATCTCAAAGCCTTTTCCCATATAAGCACCTCAGAGTCTTGCCCCTAGCAAGCACATCTAATCATTACCACGTACAAACATCTCAAAATCTTGCTCAATACAAAGGTTTAAAGACCAAGGCATTTACCCAAGCTATCTTCCTGAACATGCTAGTTGTCAACCTCTCAAGGATCAATGCTAGAGATCGTTGGATTTCCTAGGATGCTCGAAAATAGTCACTAAACCTAAAATGCTCGGGCATATAGCTCGATTGTGCCCTGATATGGTAATGTACTTAAACAACATACAAAAACAAAATGTTGAAACAATAATAGGAGAGGGATACAACCTAGTCTATGTCATTGTTCGATGTTCTGTTAACATCATCTTCATCTTCAGCCCCATTCTCAACCATCGTTCCTTCCGTGCCAAAGAGCTCGAGACCATCTGTAACCTCTGGATTTGGCTAAAGGTCAGCTGGTTAGATATTGGGTATTCTATCCATGAGCAGTACTCTTACCTATTTTAAGGTATACTGGTACGAACCCAGAGCATACTCCCTTTTCAGTGCCATAAATTCTGCGGACTTCTTAAAGTCCTCGACAGCCTTTTCTCGAGCCTCCTCAAGCTTTAGCTCAAAATCCCTTATTTTTTGCTCGAGTTCCAGCTGGTATCCTTGGCCTCATTCTTTACCACTCCTATCATCCTTTACCACTCCTATCTCATCTTGAGCTTTTCGCTGTCCAACTTTGAGCTTGGCTATCTCACTTAAATTTTGGCCACTCTCAACTTCGAGTTCAACTGCTCTTTGGGTCCAAACCTCCAAGGCATTTTTGAGCTCGGTACACTCTCAGGAATCAGCTTTACAATTCAACGACATTCCTCAGGCCACACTCACTGTTTGCAAAAGTTTGAGCAAACCTCAGGGTTAAAAAGTTGGAAAATATGATTTTATACATGAACATGATGGAAGACACTTTCAATGCCAAAGATCGTAGTGTCTTGACCTCTTACCCGAGCTCTATTTCCCAATATTTAGCTACAAGATCGAAGATGAGGGTATAACTCTCTCCTTTCTCGACATTCGGAGGAGGCTATGGTATGACCTCCTCCTTGAGGTGAACAACTATTGTTCTCACCTTGGCAACACTTATCTACGTATTGGCATTGGGGTCAATTGCTAGAATTCGAGAAGCAACACCATATGTCTCACCTGACCTCTTTCTCACCTCAGGAGTATTCTCTCGAGATCTCTTTCTCCCTTTTGAAAATGAACTTTTGATTTTTAGTTCTCCGCCAATCTTAATACTTAAGGATCAAAAGTTATGTCTTCTACAAAATGACAACGTATTGGCTCGAGGAATGGTTGAGATCAAATGATTGAACAAAAGAAAAGCAATTAAACCCTACCCGTGAGTCCTTTCATGTTTGCTAGATCGAGGATATCATCCTCTAGAAGGTCATCGAGATATAACACAAAGGCTCAAGATCCTCCAACGTTTGCCTATCCATTTCTAAAACTTAGAAATAGGCTTGCCAATTGTAAAAAAGTATTTTTACTTCTACTCTATGAGGGGGCTCAGCGTTTTGGGAGTCCTAAACCATCCTCAGGTGGATAAATACACTAAACAGTTGTAGCTCGATAAGGATTTAAGCTCGAAGACCATCCTAAAGAGGTCGAGCCTAGGAGATATGGACAAAGCCGTAGATGCTATGAAAAAGTAAATAATCATCCTCCATCTGTTGGGAACAAGTTCCCTAAGGAACATATAATACGCGACCAGGAATTCCACACAAAAGGGATGAAGAAGCCACCTAAGCCCGTCCTCCAAAGCCTCCCTGAAAACCACCAACTCCCCTTCTAGAGCTCTAACTACATTATCCTCAAGTCTCGGGGTACTAATATCACACTTGGGCATAATCCTGAACTCTCTCAATATAGAGATTACCTCGTGTTCTTTGTATCGACACATAAACTCAGGATAGGTAAGAACGGCCATAGGAATTATATAATGGGTAGCTTCATCGGGTGTTGAACTCGACCCCGACGAACTTCTAGCAGACATTTCTAAAGAAATGGAAGCTTAAATTTATCTTAAAGTCTCGAGAGCTTACCTTAATCAAATACAAAGCCCGATGTTGTTCGAGGATAGTTTGTAAAGGAGAAATCTGACAAATGAGTTGGGTTAAAGGATAATTATGGGCCCCGGGGTAATACCAAAGGTCGTGAGATCTTACCCCTCCAATCATGCCACGTTACATCCATCCAACCCAGACCCATTTGTGGCCCAATATGTTGATGATCCCAACCTTTGATTTTTGGGACACATGTCGCTCATCTGCACAAAGGACTTGATGAATTATCACTCTCCGTGCTCGAGCATGACCTTTCACTCAAGGCTGGTGATGCCTATTTTAAAGGTTGATCATGCTTGTTCCAAAGGTTGATCGTGTCTGTCTTAAGGTTGATCATGCACGTTCTAAATGATGATCACGCTTATTCCAAAGGCGGATCATGTCTATATCAAAGGATGATCATGCCTATTTCAAAGACCGATCATGCCCAAAGGTTGATCAAGTCTGTCCCAAAGGCTGATCATGCCTATTCCAAAGCTGTCCATGCCCATGCCCATGCCAAGATTGTTCAGTTTTATCTCAAGGTTGATCATTCCTGGTTCAAGAATATGCATCTCATCCAAGAAACTCCTGCATCGTGTGCAAGCCTTTGACAATGATGCACGGGCGCAACTAATGTTTCCAAAAATATGTCATGACTCGAGCACTTATACCCGAGGAGTAATGTTGTCCATTCCACCAATTTTCATCTAATCTCCTCGGGCATGGTACCTTGGGTACGTGTTTCCTCTAGCACATGATGTACACCCTCCACTATGTAGACCTCGTCGGCCTATCTCCTCGGGCAAGAACATTTCCCGTTAGCTTGAGGTCATGCCTTGAACTCATGTCCAACAACACTTGATCCATTTGGACTTTCCCTTAGGATAATGCTTATCCAATTCTATGGAGGTTTAGTCCTACTATAACTAATATGTCGTATTCTGATAGGACTCTACAACGGGAGCTTCATCTTTACCCAAACGCATCAAGAGTATAACATCAATCAAGTTGCAACTCCTGAGCATGGTAGGACTCTTAGGTGTTTGGATATTTTAATCATAGCAGGAGTGTGCTTTCTACCTCTACATCAATATTATTCAGGTACACTTTTATATAATTTTCAACATATAGCCCTTTGTATAAATTCTTTCTAACTTAAGTATCGGAAGGGCGATAGAGACACACCTTGATGCTTTTGTTTCAAGTACTAGAAGATTCTGTTTGTGCTCATTCTCAATTCTAAAGCTCAGAAAAATCAACATGTACACTTTTTGGTAGCATTAGTACCTTTTTAAATGTCACCATATTCTCTCTAATATTTTTGCAAGAATATTGAACTATTTAAGTATTTCCGATAAACTAGGTAAAGGAAACAAGGATTTTTTTAGTCAATTTAGAAATCATCGTCTTCCTTGTCGTTAAGACAACATATACTATATTATCGAAAAACTCATCAATTTTGCCTAAATAATATTTTAATAAAAGGCATTACTGTCATTTGAAACGATTGAATAATATTATTTCAAAAATTTGATGGGAAACAAATTTCATATTAACTATTCCAAAAAAAATTAGTTCAAACAAACTATACACTTATTGTTAGACATGGTGCATTAATTGATTAAAGTGTCAACATCTACATTATTACGAACGTATAATTTAGAATCATATTAAAATATTAGAATTATTTAGGAAAGCTCTCTTTTAAATGCATGCTTATACACGTTCGACTCGACTTTAAACCATGCCATTTTTTAAGTATTTCTAAACAGTAGGCCTATATGTACCCTCAACATAAGTTTCTATTCCATTTAAACTAGAGCAAATGCCATATTACCGTTTCAAAATTATTGTTATATCATTTTAAAGTAGAATTATATGATCTAATGAATCACGCGTAGATTGTAACAATCGCAAACGAATCACCCAATATGTTGATAAAAAAGTTACATATTGTTGGATAAATAATCTTGTGAGCATCAATATATGATCTCTAAATTATTTCTTCTCCCTCATACCTTAGGTTCAACTGCCTTATATTATAGCATACTCTGTTTCTTTATTGAAAGATTAGGTGCGCGAAATTTGAAATAATTAAACTATTTTCCACCATGCAATTTACATGTCAATTTTAAAAGTGCAATCAAAGTTTAGAATGGTCAAAATTTTAAGCATTAAGTATTATTAAAATTATCAAATTATTTGAAACTTTCATTTTTCCAACTAGAAGCGAGTATGATGTCGTGTTGACCTTGGATAGACGTGATGTTCATTTACTGACAAGAATATACTTTTTGGGGTGGCTTATGTTCTTGTTTTTATTTCGATTGAATTGGGATATATCTAAATTTAGGTCAAAATGCTTTGTTTGATAGTTTCTAAATAATAAACTTCAAGGGAATATTAAAAAGGTTCTTCAAGTCATTATCTACCCTATTTAATGCTGGTTTTGTCAATTTCCTTAACATTAAATAGCTCGGCTGAGTTCAGAAGAACTGTCTGTTTGCCAATAGCCTTTTAAGCCCATTACGTGTTAGCAATCCACACTCCACAGTTTGTTTTTCACGAAATAATCATAATTAATTTATATTTTTTTACAATTTCATTAGAATAATCCTTTATGCCCACTCTATATTGTAATTAACACGATGCTAGTGCAAACAAGATTCTCAATTTTGGACAATGAAGCACAATTATAATTCTATATATTCACTAAAAATATATTGTTAATGAACTTAAAACAATTTTCTTGAATAGCAAAACGAAAATTTGAGTTATTTTTATCTTAACTGTAATTTTTCTCTTATTAATGCATGAGTCTATAAATTTAAATAAATGAATATATCACAAAGTTGCATGTGAACAATATTAAAATAAAAAACGAGAAGTTAAAATAAGTAGAGGATATTGTTGATCTCGATTTTTTTATGGATGACGTGACCAACAGATTCTAACTCCATTGACATCCATGTAACCTTTCTTCTACATTACTCGGACAAACAGTTAGGAACACATGGTCTTTCGGAGGTAGGGGAAGTGGTCATGTGCACTAGACGATCAAGTTAGTCAACGTATATCAATGTATTTGGATGTGGGACATGGTGAAGAGGTGAGCCACAAAAGTATTCGAATATTGGGGGTTTAGGTAGAACCGATATAGAGAATAAACGGGAGAGCAATATTAATTGAGTGTGCAAAATTGTATTACTTTGAAATGGCATTGAATGTGAGTTTTTGTAGTAGAAGAGGAGAAATGTTAGTCATCACATGAAGAGACACGTGGCTTCATCTTAACTATCGAGGCGCTTGTCATAGGTGTCATTGCTTCAATTTTAAGCTCAAGGGCATTTAATATTTTTGAAAAGTAACCACCCTACGACCTACGTCTGGCATGTAAAAAGTAGATCGACAAGTTGACTTGATAGAATTACTGTTGTAGAAAGGGTAACATAAATTAATCATAGAAGTCTTGTATGAAAGATCTTATAGGAATGTGCCTCATATGCCTAGTGTTTATTTATATCGGATTAGGAATATAGCACATCGCATCATCTCATCTCGTCCATGAGAGTTTGGCCATTGCGGGGAGTTCGACGAAATGTAGCACTTCGACTACTAAAGACCTTAGATTGGCCTAGAAAAGTGACGTAGATTGTGGGCCTATGTTTGCTTATTATGTGGTTACCATGTGGCCATGCTGGAGCATCGTTTGATGAGGCGTAACAATAGTCTCCTATGTTCATATATACATATTGATATAATGCGTGGATTTCTAATTCGAGGTGTGTTTTTCATGTTGTGTGATATGTCATTGGAGAAGTGATACTTTAGCATGGAGTACTTTATGTTGGTTGAAATTGTATTGGTGAGATTATCCGTCAGTTGTGAAGAGATAACATAGCACAATGGTTCCCTAAGTCGAATAATGGATATATAGATAATACGTGGACTTACTCTGTTGGTGATATGTAGAGGCCTATCATTGCGGCATGTGAGAACATAAGTGGTAAAGAGTTGAGGCCTTGTATAAGGGCGAAGCTTTGAGATAGGCATCTTTTGTTAAAGCTGAAATGTTGCTGAGGCGAAGCCTAGCTTGAGGCTGAGGATTTGAGACATGCAGCTTTTTCTAAAGCAGAAGTGTTGTTGATGTGAGGCCATACGTAAGGGCAATGCTATGGGATTTTGGCAGCTTTTCCTAAAGCTGAAGTATTATCGAGGTGAGGCCCTACAAAATTGTGAGGCTTTGAGAGTTAGGTAGTTTTTGCTAATGCTGGAGCATCGATAAGGAAAGGCCTTACATGAGGGCAAGGCCATAAGACGCAGGTAGCTTTTACTAGAGCTGAAGTGTTAATGAGGTAAGGCTCTGCGTAAGATCGAAGCTCTGTATCTTAGGCAACATTTGCTAAAGCTGAATCATTGATTAGGCAAGGCCTTGTATGAGAGCGAGGCTCTGTGACTTTGGTAGCTTCTGCTAATGTTGAGACATTGATGAGCTGAGGCATTGCGTGAGGCAAGTCTCTCACACATAGGCAGCTTTTGCTAAAGCTGAAGCATTGATGAGGTGAAGCCCTACGTAAGGGTGGAGCTTTGAGACTTCGGAAGCTTTTGCTAAAGATGAAATGTTAATGATGTGAGGCTCTATAGGAAGGCGATGCTCTATACATGTTACTATTAGTATAACTGACTTTGAAACGAAGGCAAGGCGTAACTTGACAAGACTTTGACGAGACATGTGACAAAATATTTGAAACACTACGCCTTCCAAAAAAGGATAGCTGAGGTTATCACATGGTTTCAATGGATGCATTACATTCACATTTAATGCAAAGCGATGGGCTATTTTTATGTCATTTTATACGATGTGTTTTAGCACATGCATATGGGCTACACTGCAATACTAGCCTTCCATTCAAACTATAAAAGATGCCTTTTTCGTATTCAATGGCTCAAATTGCCTCTTCACATGGATGTTCAAGATTGATTCTATTTGATCTGACGGTTATGGTTTGTTCCATCCACCTATAAAAGGAGAATCCTTAGCCATTTTTCAATTTTCTTTAATTTGCAACATCTAAGATTTTAAAACTTTCAGTTTGTAATGTGAAATTCAAAAATTTTAAACCAATCTCCGGTAAGTTCTATGGACATTTTCATTTTAACAGTTCGTTAAAAACTTTGGTTTAGTTAAAGTTTTCACTAAATCGAGCTCCATTCCTTTTCTTTCTCCATTTCATCTTCATCAGAACGTCAAAAAATATCAAAATGACTTCCAGTAAGGGTTGACAAAAGGATGATGTGTGCAGAGGTTGGAATCCCAAAGTTGATCCCTACAAAACGTATTAGAGAGGCGATGTAAGGTACTTACAATTTTTAAATAATGCACAAAGGGCCCATAAAGTAATACATTCAGTTGGGGGGAGGGGACGAGCATACCTTCTAGGATAAATGGGGCCCAATTGGTTACATTAGTGAGACCTTTAGGATCCCTGATACTATAGAACTACTAGTGACTCGGCCAAATGAGAGGTAGTACTTTCCTAGGGAGGCTGGTAGTGAATGAAGCCATCCTTTTTGGTGGTATGCGATGCCTCTGTACCCATTTTTTTTTAAGTATTTACTGAAGCACTATAGCTTAGCTCCCATTTAACTTCTTCCTAATTCATGGAGATAATTTCCAAGGGCCTTCTATCTTTGGAAGGAAATCATTCTTAGGGAGGATAAGTCAGTTCATGTTTTCTAGACCCTATTCCAACCTAGGGCCTCTAGCGGAGAGCGACCTTCAGGAGTATTGTAAGAACCATGGGTCCATTATCATCCTTTATCTGGGGTACGTCGATCTCAATCAAGGAGTGGAAATTATCTTAGTTTTGGGACAAGGAATGGTGGCAAACAGTAGAGGGTGATACGGTCCCAGAGAATATAGTGAGCTTTGATTCCAAAGGGTAAGTTTTAATTTTTGTACTTAATAGATTTTGCTAATATTTTTTTGCAGCTGCAATTCGACAGTTCAAGTTGGAGATTTCTAATTGGAACAACATTTGAGCAATTGCAAGCTTCCAATAGAACAACAGTTCATTAAAACACAATACCACAGCGTTCTTTCTTCGTCAAGCAAAGCTTAATGGCCTCCAAAGGCATCGCTTCGTCTAATAGCTTCATTTTAGAAAAAAACTTAGTGTTTTTTTTGTCTAAGTACTAATGTTTCATTTTTTTTCTTGTAGAGTAGCATACAACCAAGAATTATGCCAAATTCAACATGTTCTTCAAGAGGAAGGCCAGAGAAAATAAAAGACGGACCCTCAATAAGTCTACATCCACATACCGATACCAGCGGTACGAATTAGTTAGGATTAGCCAAGCAAATAGACCTCCTCTGCCCATTTTGACTTAGGGTGAAGATAAGGAAGAGCCTCAGCCAAAGAGGTAGAAGAAGAGAAAAATTGAAATAACTAAGTCTGTAAGTCGTCTTCCATCACTGACTTGCTAGAAGACTCTAAATGAATGGCACATAGTGTCGAAGCACATGTTTTCCTTCCATACATAAGAGGAAGCAAAAGATGTTCCAGAGGTTCTGGAGAGAAGAAAAAGCAAAGGGATCGCCCGTGAAGGGCCCAAACTTGGTCTTTTTCTCTCATTTGACATGAAAGAACTTCTCAAGGAGGTCATCTCATCTCTTTTTGCCTAAGTTTTTTAGCATGCTTTGGTGGGGTGGAATATCTTTCCTCTGTGCATGGGATCACTATGCTCTGTTGGGGATACGACATCTCTGTACTCATTTGTGTTATAGCCATGCGATTGATAATAAGTACAGAATAGTCAAATAACCTTTTAAGGCCTCCTAGGCCTATTTCCTCTAACCTCTTACATGGCTGGTTGTAGACGTACAACTCGTTGGTTTCCATAGCCACGAGGCTTAACTTCGTCATAGGCTATGGCTGACACACCATTCAGCGTAACTGAAGCATATGCTTAACTTGTGGTAAGAACGATTTGATGCCCTACTTGGGTCCATCGATGATTTACCAAATGGAAAATGAAACTTTTACCTCTTTGCTTTTGAGGGAATGGAGTCTACATGCTGCTCTATTGTGGTGATTGATCATTTCTTTATTGACAATCTCATCTCTCATCAACTCCGAAAACTCATTATAGGTGGTGGTATTTTTGATGAGAACATCCATCCAGAATATGGTGTTCATATTTAGGCATTATGGTAAAAAGGGCTTCTGTATCAGTGATCTTTTCACAATAGATCATTTCATCGGTAAAATATGCTAGGTAACTCTTTAGTGGTATTTTTTATGAAAACCTCCATTCAGAATATGGTGTTCATATTTAGGCATCCTATTATGGTAAAAAGGGAATCTGCATAAGTGATCTTTTCACAATAGATCATCTCATTGGTAAAATATGCTAGGTAGCTCTTTAGCATTTCACCACATGTTTATTTCATATCATGGAGACATTAGACTTAGGCCTCCCCTTCCATCATGAATATGAATTTGTTCAAAAATTGTCTATTGAGATCAAGTCATATTCTATCCAAGGGTAGATCTTATTGTACCACTTCTTTGTTGTCCCTTTAAGGGTTAGGTGGAAGGCTTTACATTTTAGTGTCGGAGAGGTATCTCTCAAACTCTTATGAGTTTTGTAAGTGTTGGAGTGCTCATTCGGGTCGTATTTTCACTTATACATCGATCTTTTATGGGCATAAAATAACTAGGGATATAGGCATTTCAAAGCTCTAGGGAGAATGGGAGGTTATCATCATCAACATCAAGTTCATATGACCTGTATGCCACATTCTCATCAGATTGATAGCGGCTATGAGAAGTTCATAGTTTGCTTCCTTGATCCTCGATGACCCTTATATCCTGGCTATCTTTAGGTGAAGGTTTATTTTGAGCTCATTCCTTTGTGTTTGTTCATGGGGTCTAAATATAGAAGTCTCCTATCGTGGCCTAGCTTAACCTATTGAAGAAGTTGGTGGGCCTTTTAGGTCTTCCCTCTCGTTTGTAAACTGGAGAAACGTAATCTTCTCGATTAAACAAGTCATTAGTAGATCGGCAGTTGAGTAGTTTGTAGATACAACCACTCCCATCTCTTTTTCAATTGGACTGGCATCTCTCATATGCCTTTAAAAGTGAGCCTTATCACTTTGCACCTCATTTTCTTCTTGTTGGTTCTCCCATTGGGCTTCTTTACCTTGGGACATTTGCATATTCCCTCTCTCTTACATTTGTTGGAGGAGATGTTGCATTATGGACGTCCCTTTTATTCAAAAGTGGAGGTCTTTAATTGATTTTTTTTTTCCTTTAAATTCTCATTTTCTAAGGAAAACTCGAAACATCCAAAAGTGAAGAGTAATTAGAGCATTTTTTCCTTTGAAACTTTCACTTGTTCTTTGTTTGATAACAAAACCTTTTTTAAGGTAGAAATTGAAATACTTTTCAGTAAGCTTTTTACACGAGGTTTGCTCATGGTTAATAGTGTAGTTTTCTATTAAAGATGTTAATCTATTAACCTCGATTTCTGTATGGATGATGTGGCAATAGATCCCACCTTCACTCATGTCTACATAGCATTTCTCCAGCATACTTGGACAAATCGTTACTTACATATGGCCTTCTTCGGAGGTAATAAGGTGGCGGCATATACTTCAACAATCAAGTTAGTAAACTTTTATGAATATATTTAGGTTTAGGACATGCTGAAGACGTGAACCAAAAATGTGTTTGAATATCGCGAGTTAGGATAGAACCAATACAGAGAATAAAACGAGAGAAAGCAATATTATTTGAGTGCGTAAATTTACATTACCTTCAAATGATACTAAATGAAAGCTTTTATAGTAGAAGAAGAGAAATGATAACCGCTGGATGAAGAGATATGTGACTTCATCTTAACGACCGAGTCGCCTTGTAATAAGCGTCATTCTATCAGTCCTAAGCTTAGGGGCATTTAATGTTTCTAAAAAGTAACCTCCCTATGGCCTAGGCATGATATGTTAGGAGTAGATTGACAAGTTGACATAGTAGAGTGGCTTCTATAAAGAGGTCATGTCAATCAATAGTAGAAGATCTTGTACGAAAGATCTTATGGAGAATATGCATCTTATGCCTAGAGGATAGTCACCTTGGATTGGGGTATAGCGCAGCGCATTGCATCACCTCATCTTATCCATGAAGGTTCGGCCACTACATAGAGGTTTGGTGATGTATCATTTCGACTACTAAAGGACTCTGATTGGCCAGGTAGAAAAGTGACATAGAGTGCGGGTCTGGGTCGCTTATTATGTGGTTGTCACATAGCCATGCTTGGAGTCTCGTTGGATGAGTAACATATACCATAGGTGGACATGGAGAGAGTTACTATTATAGAACGTAGCTTGATTGGTAGAGTAAATGGGTGACACATGCGGCTAACACATTTAAGGTTCAAGGATCATATCACCAGGGTGGGTCCCTTGATCAAGGGTCACTCACGTAGGAGTTACAGTACATCATACCGGTAGAAAGTTGGTTCCATTTGGAACATGAGACATGTCACCATAGACATTCGCATAATTCTATAAATAGAACATTTTTCTACAAAAAGATGAACATAACTAGCACATCATTTTCATTCTCGAGAAGAACATCAAGAATCTTTAGCTAGCTTTAAAAGCTTTCGTCGAGAAACTCCATTGCCGGATCACCTTTTTGATTCCCAACCATAAAAAATCAACACAATCATCAATGGTGTTATTTATGATAATCGAACCCATGACCAGAAATGATGGGTTTGATATTTTTCCAAACCATTTAAATGATTTAGTTTGAAATTAATTCAAAATTCTCTCCAACTGAACTGTGATTACTCCTAGTCATTAATTAAGTCTGGTTCATTTTTCTACGTTTAAGAGAGAGGCTTTAGTCCAGTGGCATTTTCTCGTTTGAAATGAGTAAGATATCTAAATTAATTTAATTCAATTATTAATTGCACCAAGGTCCCGAGTGCTACTATCTTTGGTTCTTTCATTGCTCGTTGAATTTTTCTACTAGCCTCTAAAGAAATAGCCATTCTAGCATCATCTATTTCTCCGACAATAGATTCTCTTTGCTTTGGCTCATCTAACCACATAAACAAAAAAGGCTCTTCCCATTGGCTATGCGTCCCAAACGTTCTCTAGATAACGAGATTTTTATCTTAGGCTTCTTTATGAAAAATTATGATCTCATTATAATATATAGTCAAAAGATAAAGAAAGTGTTGAACCAAAACTTAAACAACCCACGAAAACCATAATAACATATGTTAGTAAAATATATTTTGATATTCTTCTAAATATTAGTGAACAAGAAAACACACCCGTGACTTACTTTAACTATGGACGAAATAGAAAATCGTAATGAAATTAGAATGAAAAATAGATCAAGGCAAAAGTTTAACTTTTTATCCTTAAGGTGAATTTTCCTTGTATAGGTACTGACTGTGGAATGAAAATTGTCTTAAGATACATTGATCTCTCTTTGCAATGGTAGCATTTCGAATCACAAGAAAAAATGAATCAAAAAGTGTTTTGTACGCTTTTCTATAATGCGTGAATTACTTCGAAATGTCTTATGAATGCAGGGCAAAATATAAAGGGAAAAATTCATAAATCCCACTTTAAGTTTACACC
>CAIGRF010274577.1:0-34206 GCA_903798235.1 Fraxinus ornus
TATTCATTTAATAAATTTAATATTTTTCTTAATTTCGCATAATTATTTATTTAGTAATTTATATATTTATAAAATGAATGAATAATTAATATTTCGAATAAATAAATTACTAAGAACAAAAAAATAGAAGAAAATGATTAAATACTGTTCATTTGGTGTAATTGTTGGAGTTGAATTTTAGTTTGGTGCAAAACGCTGCAACGCTAGAGATGACCTTAGTTACATAGACTTACATTGAAAATTTTGTAAATAGTTGGTCACAATAAGACAATTTTACAATTGGATGAATAAATTTCCATTAGTTATCATTATCATGCCTCTGTTCGCGTTTCTTTTTCTTTTTTTTAACCAATAAATCACTTTTTAAGAAATGACTGATGGATAAAATATGAGTCAATACAAAATGTAAAGTTAAAATTAACACATTTTTTTGTTATTATGCAATGGAAAGTTTGCAATAATTAAAACAAAAGCTACATTAAAACATTTCTTATGAAAAAAGAAAAGTAATTTTATTATGCAATCATTGGTCATTTCAAACTTTAGTTTTCAACAATGTACAGATCAATAAAAAGGAAAGTTTGTTGTTTTTGTACAACAAGAATAGTAATTGGTTTTTTCTAATAGTCAAAATGCTATTTATCTCTTTTAAGAACTCGACATTTGATGGAAATTATGCATTTGTAGCGAATTTAACGTTCTTATTTGCTTGTTGACAGGTTTGAGTGTGGATGTCAAGTGAGTGTGACATTGATATCATGAATGAGATACATGATGTACTTGAAGCAAAGAAATTGAAACTAAAGAAAATTAACAATTTTGAGAATGAATAAGATAAAGATATTAAGGTAGGGAGGGAGGGAGGAAGATTTGTTAGGTTCTTCCGTCAGTAGATTGGTGAAGCCCACAAATATTAATAAAAAGGAAAGTTCCACAAAAAAATAAATCGTCTCTCAAAATACTGTATAACTTTTTTTTTTTCTCCTGCCACTCGCCACCTCCTCCAGACATGAAATCATAACCATCTCTACTAAAAGTCACCCACCCAAAACCATACCACACAGAACCAAAACGACAATCAACCAAACCCTAGCCATCGCTGCTCTTACTGTCACATTGAACCAATACTAACATCTACTATCCCAACACCTCACCTTCGCCACCGAACCACTAGCTCGGTAATCGAGCCGTCAAGTCATAGTTTTGCTCTTCAATATGTGGTTAAAAGCTCAATATTTTAGAAATTTAAAAGACTAAACAATAAAATTATAATTTTCAGCAACCGTCTCGCTTACAAAGGTGAAAAGCTCAGTAACCAAGTATAGAAAACAAAGTAAAAAAAAAAATGTCCAAAGAAGTAAAGAACCGGAAGGGAGCTTTATTAAATGAGCCGTGCTATTCTTACTGGGGGGTGGGAGGGTGGGGTTGACAACCCCCCCTGATCGGCCCCTCACAACAGTGGAAGCCCACTTTTTTTTTTGCTACAGCCTAAAGTAAACAATTTCCACCACATATTCACTCAATAAAATATTCTAACCACAAATCAATAAAATTACTTTACTTTTCAACCACACGTTTTTCAAAAAATACTATTCAAAACTCTATTTCTTCTCCCAAAATGTGAGACAAACAAACCCTAAGATATAAACTTTCGTTTTCTATCTTTATTTTCCCCGACAGTTTACCATATAACTAATAGATAACGTACAAAAACAGACATACATTAATAATCATGTATTCATACAAGGTGAAATAGATAATTAAATTTAACAAAAAGTCTCGATATGTTACCAATCCCGAATAATTTTACACAATAAATTACCATCCATAATAATAAATGTAACAAGCATATATAACTAATCTATCTTATCACAGTAGCTATGTGCTGTTTATTACTCGTGTAGAAATGGGCTCCAATATAGGTATCTAATGAAACATCACAATGGCCGAAAGCAAGAATAAGCTTGGGACTCCCACAGATGAAATACTTTTGCCCACACCATTGCCATCATTTCCACCGGGTACCCCTGCCAAAAAAACATTTCAAAAAAAAAAAAAACACATAGCCAAAAAGCCTTTTGGGGCGACAAATTTGTGATATTTCAACACGAGGCATGTATTATTTCATTATTTTACAATGACAACGTGTTCTTCGACCATTGCATTACAACTCAAAGTTGACTCAACATGGGTCAATTGCTTCTTCTTCTTTTTACCTTATTTGAATCAATTAGATTAATTGGACATAAACGTGAAAGTTGTCTAGAAATTAATGGGGTCCTAAATGAAAAAATCAGGCACCCCACCAATAGGGGGGTGCCGGGTATCCATTATGGACACCATTTTTCATAATGCATAGGTGAAACCTATCATTTAATTCCACGTTAAGGCCACCTAGACTGGGGTTACAACCCAAGTCGGATGAATAACATTACTCAATGTTAAAACACTCGTAATGTGTTTAGCAGAAAAGATTAGATAGCGCTAGATACGAATTCCGAGATTGGGAGGAGGTAGATGGAGATTGAGAGGCTGTAAATACTATTTTTAGTTGGGACGTGCTATAGCGCCCGGCTCAAAGCCAGGGTGAAGAACAGGGCATGGCGCCCCCGGCCCCCCAAGAAGCATTTCCCTTTATAGTTCGACCAACTATAGACGAGCATATTTATTATTGAAGTACAAGTAATCAATTTCAACTAAAAATATTGCATAATCTTCATAAATAACAAATCTGACACGTCTTCGTTTTAGAAATAATTTCTTTCGTTGTGGACAAACATAAACACATCTGCAGTCAACATCGGGGGCCGTCGAACCGCGTACGTCAACCGGCCACCAAAAATCATCATATAGTGTTTTATGTTAGTGAATCGATGTTAACCTCACCAAAAAAAAAAAAATCTTTAAATTTCATGGATTTACCCAAATGCGTAACAAAAATTAAAGAAAAAAAGATGGGACGGCATAATTCAAATTCCTGAACTAGCTTATCTAATTAAAAATGACTGGATAATTTAATTATATTATTAATCGCCTAATGAATAAATAAATCAATAATTGAGGCGTAGATGAGGAAGTTACCAGGAGGTGGCACAGCAGATGAAGTTGGAGACAAAGCTTCTGTACAAGATTTAAACCAAAACAAAAATTAGCTAATGCAATTTCACTTAATGACGTGTTTGGCAAAGAAAATTGAAAAAAATCCAACGATATCATAAATCATAAAAAAGGGTAAAAATTTCGTTTACTATGTTCTCCTACGTACCAAACAGACCCTAAAAATCAAGAAAAAGTGTTTTCTTCCCCTACCTACTCCACCCACACCACCAAAAATATAAATAGAAATTAATTTATACCAAAAAATTTGCACAAAATTCACCAAATCAGATCTCGAAATCAACATCGAAATTCGAAACCCAGTACCTTTGCATTTGCTGGTATCGGAGGAGAGATTACAGTGTTTCGGCAACTCGAGAGCTTGAGTGAGATTAATACCAGCCAGCATGCTCGGATTGTTGACAAGGTTACACAGGCACGGTAGTTGAGTAGTCACCACTTCTTTGATTGCATTACAGCATGCGGGTGCTGGATTTGTGGAATTTAAATATTCTGCACATTGGACTAACTTTGAAGCACAATCTGCTTGCCCCTCCGCCGTTCTGGTGGTGATCACCAGCACCGCCACTATGATCGCCGCCGTGGTGAAGGCGGATTTGGTGGAGGAAGTCATTTTTCTGATCTGGGTTTTTTCCTAGTGTTGGTCAGGGTCAGATATTTCTGCACCTGTTTGTGAGTGATGTTCTTTGCTTTTTGGTCAGGGTATGTATATTTTATAAGCAGAATTTATTGCACTTAACGGTCTTGAAATTTAAGAAAATTCTGAATTGGTCACTGAAGTATATTTTTGACTCATTTAGTCACTAGAGTTAAAAAAAATGTTACATAATTGGTTATTTCATCATCCCTAATTAACACCATGTCTGACTTATTAACTGTTAAACCTCCACTTATAATACCGATCATTAAGGCAATCGATCCCTTCCCATCGTGATATTTACTGTTGATTAATGATGAAAAAAAGTTAGGATTAAAATAAGTGATTTGAAATGATTTTGTGTTTTATATTATGATACTATGATTATTAGTCGATATTTTGATGACGAGCTAAAAAAGGTAATCAATTATGTAATATTATTTGACTTTAATGACTTAGCCTCTGTTTGGTACCCATTAAATTTTCATTCTCATTCTTCTACTTATTTTCAACCACACATTCTTCAATAAAATAATATTTTCCGTCACATCAATAACTTTTCATTCTTTTTCAACCACATATTCCACATCACATCAACCAAAAAAATACATTCTTTTGGAAATAATGTGCACCAAACGGGGGCTGATTGTTGATATAACTATGACTTAATTCGATATGAATTGTGTTTGTAGGCCTACTTTGATGGAATTAATGAAATGTGCGCAAAAAAAGGCGAAAAGGACCATAATGGAAGGAAATGAAAGTTCGGGGAACTAAATTACAATTATTCATAAGTTGACCCNAGTTAATTATTTGAATTGGACAACCTGGAATGATTTGGAGTTGGTTGGACCGTGGGGGGTACGATTAATATAATTTATTTAACCAAAAATAAGTAATAATTCAACTTAATAATAATAATAATATAAAATAATATGTGAGTTGTGAATTTTTCCCTTAATATTTCCTTTGTTTGGTCACATTATTTTCAAAGTATATTTTTCTTTCTCTTATTTTTAATTACACATTTTTTAATAAAATAATATTACAAGCAAATTTAATTTTTTAATCACATATTCTTCATCAAAATATATTTTGGACAAAAAATTGGAGCTCAAACAAGTGCTTAGAATAAGGCAATGAAATAAAATCGTACTTAAAAGACAAAATTTAAATAAAACAGAGAATAATGTTTAGTCAATGAATAAAATTTCATAATTACGTGTGAGAATGTGATTATAATTGAATAATTTAGGCTGCAACTTGGATTCTTAACTAATTTTCAGCAAGATTTGAATTTTCAACAATTTATATTTTATTTTATACTGCTAAAATTATTTCTTACGAAAAATCATGTAATTGATAAACAAAATCAATTAAGAGCCCGTTTGGTACCGATTAAAATCTAATTAAAATTGAAAATATAGCCGTTATTGGGTCACACTCGTCTAATAAAAGTCAACAATAACGACTAATTTTTCAATTTTAATTCGATTTTAATCTCTACCAAACGGACTCTAAGTTAGTTGACAAGATCTAGATTATTGTTTTTTATCAATTTCAAAAACTGTTTTTGAAATGAAACTCGACCCATAATTTGTACACATTCAAATAAAATATTGTTTCAATTATAAAACAAATAAAAATGTAAAGATTGACCAAAGAAAAGTACATACCAATTCTACTCAGTCGATGACTCTTCCCTTTCTTCTTCTTTACGCTTTCCTAACTTTCAAAGCTACTTTTTCTAAAACAGATATCTTCATTTAATTAATTATAATTTCTTTTTAATCTCTTATAATATATCAATTACGTGACTGCTTAATAGACATATTTGAATATTTCCTGTCCTAATTCCTACAAAAGTTAAGATTTGACAATTCAAGTTCAAAAAAAATTTGTGTAGAAGGCATAAATTTCAACTTATATACATATATAGGTTGAAGACCTTAATACTATTCCTCCATGATATTATTCGAGAGAGTCCTTCGACTTTTTGTTTTTCTAGTTTAAAACAAACACGTAATTGAAATGCTGAACATTCTTATTAACCCTCTAATTAGTAGGTTATAAATTTGGATAAAGTTGGGGTTCTCACAGAATCCCCACAAATGACAGAACACTCACAAAGAAGGATGATAGTTTTTTTTTTTTACTTTTTTATTGAGGTGGATCTCGTGTAGAACCCACCATTTGTGAGTGTCATTGGGGTTTAGGCTGTCAACTTTGATCCATCATTCATAGAATAGAGTCAATAGACGACACATTAAAACTTAAAAGTAGCCGGTGGGGTGCATTCTAGGAAACTGAGGTTCCATTCATATATTTACTTGTTAGCAAAGTATATTACAAGAATATTCAAATATGAATACGTTAAATTCAACTTAAATAAATTATAAGAACGTAGTTACACAAGGCAAGGCATTAGGCGACTCATTATATGAGATCTTTAAATGTAATTTTTTTTACAATCGTTAAAATACTTAAATAATTATATATTTATATTTTAAGCGAAGACTCGGTATAATCCAAAAGATAGAGTGGGAAAAAAATTATCTTGACAACTCGAAAGACTATGGTAATATAATTTTTAGCACAATATCCCGTTAGTAGAAAAATATTATCATAGTGTAAATAATAATCTCTAAAATTATTAATCGGGAAATATATATTTTTAGAAGATAATGTGACGAGTTTGGATTATTTCATGATGAGAAACAAAACTAAATTCTAATGATATTGATTCGAGAACTTTTTAATAAATTTAATATTTTGAGGGATTAAAGTTTCAAGATCAATAATGCATTTAGACAACATTTAAGGCCCTAGGTGGCCATTGTCTAGTTGGATTTGGCCTAGGGCCAGCCCTATAGTTACAACATTATTTATTTTGTTTAATATAAATTAGATTGCTTTTTATATTTTAAATATGAGATTTTACTTTTTATTTTGCTATCATTTTCATTTGAATTTTGTCTATATTAATTAAAGTTTAATCCATTTAGAAGTGCAAATTTTAATGATCATAAATGCAAAGTCTTATATTAAATAAAAAAAAGATGGAGAAAGTGTCGAGCCATTTATGATGGTGGGGCAAGTTATATCCCCTTTCTATATTTTTCTTAAGAATACAAAACACGCTTGGAAGATGAAAATGGGGTCAATTGCTTTTATTTAATTAGCCAATAACTAAATATTTCTATACGTTCTTCTTTTGTTTTATTACTTATTCACATCAAATCGCTTCCAAGGGGTTTGGTTTAGCTTTCAATCTTTATAAATCTTCAAAGTGTTTACAAAAAATATCTGAAAATAAATTAATTTAAATTTTATCAAACCCAAGTAAAACTAAATACATCCAAGTTAAAAAGATACATCCATACTAGACATAACTCAATTGAATTCAACATCTAAATTATCCATCACAATTAATTAATTAAATTATAACCAAATACTTATCAGTCATTACAACTGTAAATGGAAAACTGATGTGATCCATGATACAATGGCAAGTCCAGATAAAAATTCATTGATTGTTGAGGGAGGACCGATGACTAGGTCGCGAGCGAAGCGAGTCAAGGAAGTTATGTGATTGCTTGCTCAAGCTACGACTGACGAAATACTGATTACGATTTACGGCAAGCAACGAAACAAGATTCATGTTGGGCTTGGAAGAAGAAATAAGATGAATCAACTTGATTCAAGCAGTGAACGAGAGATTTGAAAGGCGAAGCTATGCGACCGCATAACACTCCACTACATGTGGTCTCATGTATCCATACCGTAACCATAGGGAGGGTAGCCTACTGGCCTATGCGATCGCATGGAATAAACTTATGTGGTCGCATAGTTCAAATTTGGATACGATTTTTCCAAATTTCGCGTAATTTTCTATTTTAGTTAAAACTCTATTTTGTGACGTCTTTTGTTTATATAATTTAAGAGTTTAATTCCGTTTTTACTAGGATTTTAGGGATTCCTTATAAATAGGATTACTCTATTTATAGTAAAAAAAAAAAGAAAAAAAAGCACAATTTATTAAGAGATTAATTGAGAGGCATATTGCTTTTTTCTTGTTTTTCATCGAGCTAAATGTGAACTTATCAAAAATATTTCTTGTGGCGTTCAAACAAAATCGAGTGAGATTCTTGAGTCTTGTAATCATGGAGTCAAAATATTGTTAGCGATTATATTGGTTCTTTGATTCACTATTTTGAATCAAACTTAAAACATTGATTTCTTGATTTTTTTTGGGTTGGATCAATCTTGTATGAGTTTTGTAGTTACCATTGTTATGTGGGTCACATAAAAAACTCTCAAATTGGGTGAAATATTGAATAACTGTTGTTGAACCATATTCATCAGCCTCTAGTTACAATTGAGTAAAAAATTAAATCTTGATTTTAACTCAAACTTACTCATTTCTTTTCATTTTACTAATAATTTTCTCGAATTTCGGATAAATTTCTTTTTCCAAATTTTTTATTTTTTTGATAATTGTTTGCTATATCTTATTAATAGTTATGTTATTTTGTTTTAATTTGTATTGGACTCTCTTAAACTTTTAGAGGACAAAATTTTTTGTTTATTTGAGTCTCAATTTTTTGGTTATGTCACTCAATTAAATGCTTAGTTTTTAGATTTTACTGTAAATTACTAAAATAATTTAGTGAATTATATAAATGGTCATTTTGAAGATTTGACAATTTGAAATATTATTTTGGTGGAAACTAAACGCAAATAAATATAAGATTATCCCCCTAAATTGCTTAAAAATGTGTTAGTTATTCAAATATGCACAATTATTTTTGAGTCTGCATACCCTACTAATGGTCGGGTTCTTGATTCCCTAAACATTAAGTGTAAATATGGTCGAAGCATTGATTTTCCCTAAAAATTGGTTGCATAGTAACAAAGAACGTATATTGATTCGTCAATATTTAAATGGGGTATAATCATTTGATGATTCACAAAAAAGTTGTAAAAGGTATTATTGTATTTGATTTTTCTATTCATTTTTCTATTATATCATTTAACTAAATGAATTCATGTATTATACTTTTATCTTTATGGAGAGAATGAATCACGTGTTACAATTGCAGATATTGCTCTAATTATGTCGAGTAAGAGATTAAAATGTTTCTATCATGTTACATTACAATTATCAGAATTATACAACTTTTGATTGTATTTACGTTATAACGTGAAACTTTAAATTAATATTTATGATTTAACTTATTCGAGATACGTTATTTTTTCTTTGTTAAACTGTGATTTTAAACCGAACTAAATCGAAAAAAGTGGTTTGGATTGGTTTGATTTAGAAATTGAAATAGTTTGGTTTAGTTAGGATAAATTCTAAACCGTTTCAATAGTTTGGTTGGAAAATTTGTCATAAACCACCCAAATCAAACCCGTGTTCACCCCTAGTCTTTTTTGTTTAATGCACCATATTTTAGATGCACGGGAAGTTCTCAATCTGTTTTTTATTGTCACACTTATGTTCTTTACTTTTTTATTGCACTCTTATTTTTAACTTTCAATTAATTAGTATATCCTTTTTTTTTATGATAGTTTCTATCCAAATATCTTGTTAGCGTGCTTTGAAATAAGATACGAATATTTCGTTGAACTTTTATATTTGTTTTTTTTATATAAAAATATGAGGAGTAAATTGATCTTTTTATGCCTTCTTAATGAATTTTTTGGACATATAAATTGTCATCAGGGATAAAACATGTTAATTAATTAAATGTTGGTGAAGAGATAGTTGGAGACATAAACATGACAATTATCAAATATTATGAACATTAGTTGCAATTAAAATATGGCGTGAAAAATAAAATATGTGATGTGAATAAATTATCCCAATCATGTGAAATCGCTCATTTAGGTCCCACAATCAATAAAAGATTGCCAACTTGAGAAAATGTTAAAGAAGAAAGGTGTTAACTAAAATTTATATGTATCGTCAAAGAACATAAGACAAATCTTAACGCCAAGTAAAATGTTGATTTAATTCAGTTTATTAAACATTGATTACTTCCTCTCACAATGATCTTTCTTATGCTAACACTATTTAACTACTTTAATATCATATTTATTAGCTAAATTAAACAAGATTACAAATAAAATTATACCTATTTGTTATTGTATTTTAGAAGGGTTTTGAAGATATTTTAAAATTTGTTTTTAATTATGTCAAATTTTCTTCATCAATGTTTGAATATTGTGCAGATGAGTGAAATCAAGACTTGGCTGCGGCTGATGATTCAAGTCTTTGATTTATTAGAAGATTTTGGAATTTTAGGAGCTAAATTCTTGTTCCCATTTGGAATTCAACAAAGGCAAGTCATATGTTCACATGTACTACATCAAAATTTTCCTCAATTTAATTTTCCTTATATGCTCCTATGAATACAATTTTTTATCCCTTCACTTCAAATTTCTAAATTCCTCATGACTTATCTAACTTGGGATGCGTAGTTTGATTTACTTAGGGCATGCTTAATAAGGTTGATCGAACTACATTAAACAAGATTGAAGAAAATATTGTTCATTTAAGTCATGTTCAATATTATACTGAAGTTACGATGTAGCTAGAATTCTTCAAATCATCTTTGAGCCCATGTTAGAAAGAAAAAGGGGGAAAAAAACCCACCTCTCATTTGATGGAAGCAATCCGTCTAGTTCAGATAAAGAAATGCTTACGTACCACATAATCTCTAAGAGAATAATAGGTATATTAGAATGAACAAACTTAAAAGGGGTATTCAACCAATCCTATTCTCTTTTGATCTATTCAATAAATATTCGGGGATATTGTTTCAACGACCAAACAAAAAGTGTAGAAGTTTGAAAATGAGGGCTTTTCTCTTTGTTGTCTTGTTAAGGTTGCAAGTCATTGTGTCCATACTGCTTTGATATCTTAAACTCTTTCACATTGTGAAGCTTTTTGCTTGAAATGTAAGAGTTGGACTTTCAGACACGAGAACTTTTGGATTTTTCACTGTTCTTTAGGTAAGGGAAAAAAATTATTGATAAAATATTTCATAGGTGTTGGATTTTGATACCCAATAAATCCCGAACAATGATGTTAAACAGTTTGGATTTCATTTCATAAGCCTCGATCGATAGGTAAATAACTATCAACACAATCAATTTATAGACTCAACTCGAAAACAACTCGGGCCATTGGAAGCAACTTAATTAGTTAATGTTGCTCATGGGCACTATAACTCTTGGATGATCATTTTAATGTGCTGACCAAATTATCTTAGTGTTGACCTATTTGTTGGATGATATTGACCCAAGTCTTGGTAACCTAAACTAACCTATATATACCCATTTTCTTCTTGTGTTAGAAACGTGTGTGCTTAGTGAATGAATAGAGAGAAACTATGGCTGCTTCCATCTCCTTCTTCGTGCCTTGCCTTCTCTCTGCTTTTGTGGCCCTTTTTTTCAAACACCATCATATTTATGTTCCTTGTGGGTATATTGGAAGTGACAACCGAGAGTTATAGTACTAGTTGTGGGTTGGAGTAATTGTTTGATTGTGGTTTGATGTTGGTAAGTTGAACCGAGTCCGAATTCTACCAATTGAAAGTCCATTATGCGACAATAGGCTTTTTAATAATTTGGAAACTTAAGATAGAAAAATTCCTTTAATAACTAGTTGTATTTACAATAAAGAAGAATCACAACAAAATATTTAGCTTGGAGACTTCTTTTGATATGATGAACAATTAACTTAGCTTCTATTAGGCTTGGCTAAAAATTTGATTCTTAGTAGATTTTGATAAAAAATTGTGAATTATGTAATTGAAAAGTTAACAAAAGTTATGAATTCCATAAAATATGTGATTGAAAAAGTTTGAGAAATAATATTTTTTTAAAAAATTGAGGCCAAAAACGAATACAATGTAGTAGCATTTGGTTGGGGGTGGACTCCAATGCATGAATCTTTGCCTCACACTGGCAGTAAAAGATTTTCGACCGTGGCTAAGGTTAAATGAATAATGCTAAATGTACATTTTTTGATTGATATTATCTTTTACATTGCCTTGGTTTTTTGAAAATTGTGTGCGGGAATATATATATATATATATATATACTAGGTGTAAGCAACGTGCAATGCACGTTTGCTTAGTTTATATTTAATAGTTTTGTTTAAGAATTAATTTGTTATTAATAAAGATGTAATTTTTTGGTTAATTAAATAATTAATGAATTTAACGGTGGAACAACAATTTCTGTTAAAACAACAAACTTTCCGTTAGATAGCCACTTTATATATAGAATAGATATATAAAAAATGATGTGTATGTAGCATGATTGAGGAATCATGAGGTAAAATACAACCGAAGATATTTTGGTGTGCACTGCTTATAATTTCAGTTATTGAAATCAGTGACACAAAAGGATTATGAGATTGTTTATAAGGAGGGAAAGAAGTATGCTGGTACATATTTAGCCACTGTTTGGTACATATTAAAATTTTTATTTTCACTCTTCTACTCATTTTCAACTATACATTTTTCAATAAAATAATATTTTTCATCACATCAATAACTTCTCCTTCTTTTTAATCACACATTCTCTATCAATCTACTATTCAAGAATACATTCTTCCAAAACAATGTGGCTCAAACACACCCTTAGCCTCGATTTGATGTAGATTATTAATATATTAAGGGGGTGTCTGGGAGAAATTGTTGGAACCAAATAATTCATTTTTTGACCGTTGGGCTCCAACAAGTGGGACCCATTGTGAAACAAAAAAGTCAAAACTCGCTGCCAACCCATTTGTAACGGTTGGAAATTTGCTTAAAATTTGTGAAACAAGCATTGTCAGATAAGCCCTAAGTTTTTAGTAAATTTCGATAAATATGGATGAACTACATTGTTAAAAAGTTGGGAACTCTACAAAATGTGTGTGATTTGTTGACTTTAATTTGAATTTTTTATCAAATTTTAATGTTCACCAAACATGCTATTGTTTGAGCCTCATTATTCAAAAATTCATTTTCAATAATACATTCTTTCAATAAAATATTTTGTACGTGAACATATTTTTTTCTACTTTTTAACCGCACATTTTTTAAAAAAAAAATCACTATTAGAAAACTCATTTTAACATAAAAATGGAGATCAAACAAGGGCTTGACACATGCAGTTATACACGTATGTTTGAGAACACACACCGAACTTTGAGTATTGTCACGTTTTACTCACTGTACTTTACATTGCACTCCAAAAGTGTAAACCAGACAAGAATGAGAGAGAAAAGAAGAAAATGAAAGAAGAGTAGAGAGAGAATGCAGGCTATTTTTTATGGTCTTTTTGTTTGTGGTTTTTCTGTCACCATGAGTATATTTATGTAAACGTTCTTGTATCCAAAATTTCTGAAGGAAAGTTGATTTGTTACAGTATGATGCAGACTTTGGCAAATTGGTTTGTGCTTTCTGAAAGTGCCATTTCGAAATTTAGATGGCTGACTTTGGCAAATCTCTTGAAGAAAAGATTTTGTTACTCTATATTTGTCGTATATTTCAACCATTTCATTTGTTACTTATTCTATCTGAACTGATATTTTTTCAATTTATCAGAACCCAAATACACAACTTTTACGTCAGATTTATCAGAAAGTGTGGAGTAATGCAGAGAAAGTTATCAAAAACTTTTACACAACTGAATCCATTGCATTTCTTGTGGTAAATTCTCAAACTGAAATAACATCAACAACATTCATCCTCTGTGCTACATTTTCAGAATCAATGCGCCTTAGTACTTCTTGCAGGCACCAACTATCTGAGCATCTTCCAAATCAATAATTGCATCACATTTGGAACAAAGATGACATCTAACACGTGAAACAAGCCTAGCAAGTGAATAATAAACATTCTTGGAACAATATTCTTCTATAAGATTAACAACTGCTTTCACTGCCACATCTCTCTCACAGCACTTCCAGAAAATTCATGGACAAAATAACAAAATTCAAATGAAAATACATCCAATATAACACACAATTTCAGTGGTGCTGGTATAAATGAAGAAAAAGCAGTCAATTAAAACATCTTCAGAAACAAACTAATTGTATGGCACGACAAATAATGAAGGTTAGCCATCATGTAAATGGAGATTATGCAACTGGAGATCCATCAAAGACATCCATTTCAAACCAGCAAAACCCTAAAGCTAAACAGTGTACATATGCACCACAAATCCAGGCTTCATATATATTTAACTGGACACTAAATAAATCACCAAACCAGCAGACATCGAGGGTCACCATCAGCCAGTTTAGTTATACCACAAATCCAGTGTCCACATCAAAAATCAAAAACTACTTAAATATTAGCATCTAATCTACACTTTAAGGTTCAGGCAGACTTCAAAAATAGGTGTACAACAGGTTTTAATGTGCTGATGTCCAAGCAACTTTCCTAGCATCTGCTCTTGAGCTGGAAGGCTCATTGGCAGTCGTAGGTGTCAATTCATCATCCATTTCTTCAAGATCGATTTGCTCAGTTACAACTTGTGTGTCAGACAATGGTCCACCTTGATTACCATCAACAATAGGGACGGAAGTTGCTGGCCCATCACTCATACCAACTCTCCTAGCATCTTCAAATGCTGAAAGTCATAATTTTTAATGAGTCACTGCTAGCACATCAAATTTAAACTAATGCTCAAAACACAAAATAAAGTAAAGAAATATATGCAGCTACCAAATTAAATACCAAAGAAACTACAAGAAATGTTTCAAAATTACCTCCTTGTGGTCCCTCCATGTGAACGGCTTCAACAATCGAGCTTTGCGGTCCTTTGATTGTGGGGCAAAATCGATTTTGGGGTAGGGCTTACAAAGAATCTGGGATTTCAATTTTGGGTTTTGAATTCACGATTTCAGTTGATTTGGGGGGTTACTTTAAACGACATAGCATTTGTTTTATGAGTTAGAGAATTTAACCGGCCATGTGTGAATTCCGTTATCCATGCAGGCAACGGTTAGTAACGGAAGTTGCCCCGTTAGCAATGGAATGCAACTTCATAAATCGTGACCTTCCTCAAAATTCGTGTGTGTTCAAACAATTAACTCAACGCAAGCTCTTGTGTTTTTCACCATTCTGAAACCAGTGAGGGGTTCGGTTGAAGAGACAGAAGACATTTTGATATTGAATCCATAGACAACCACAACTAGAAACATCGAAGAAACTTCTAATTTTTAGTTCAAGAAAAGAGACAATGAGATTGTTTGAGTAGTGTTTGACATGTTTAATTTGTGAAGGAAAATTTATACTGATTATATCCACTTCCCCATTCTTTATATGCGAATGATAGTGGAAAAAAAAAAAAGGAATTACGGGGAAATGACTTGTCTAGTTACAAAGACAAACAACGAGTCCGAATTTTGTCAAATTTTAGTCTAACCCATTAAGAGACTTTAGTCCTATTGATTGAAGTTAATTAGTACCTGGAACTTGCTCTTGTTTCGTGCTACGTTGTATCAGGCACATATATGGTGTGCTAAACAAGGTGTCAGAGTACCGAAATAATGGATTCCTTTGGAAAGATGGTGAGATGTGATGTTGTAGCAGTGATAATGGTGCTGTGCTGTTGGATCATGTTACTTGTTTCAAGGTCGGGATAGGGAAAAAAAGAGCAGGAGTTGCGTCTAGGTTACATTCACAACAAGAAGCCTATTATTAACTGAAAATGAGCAAATTTATAGGCAAGTAGAGGACTAACCTCTGATTGGATGTATGACTTTCAAGAAACTCGATCCTAACAAGAATCTAGTTTGATTATTTTTTCAATACTCGTCCTCCTCTTTCCCTCGAGCTTAAGGTAGTCGATAGAGATGTTTTTATATATCAGTATCTGCAAATTGATGTGCCTTTTAAAGCTCGAACCTTGAGTACTTGACCAATTTTCAATGTGTTCAAGGAAATTCACCTTGATGAAGTTTAGCACTAGAATGATCATATGATTCATGAAAGATAAATGAAATCTAGAAGGGTAAGCCTACTATAAGAAATCCATACCTATATGAAAATCATATACCCCTGATTAATATATATTAATTTATTTTATACTACTTAACTGTTTTAGAACCCGTCTGGTTGCAATTTAAATTGCAATTTCAACCGTTGTAGTGTAAAAATTGGACCGTTACAATCAACTTCTGGGCCCCAGTTGTGAGAGCAGCAGTCAAATATTGCTGCTGGTTTGCTTTTAACGGCCGAAAAACTGATTTTAATTGATTTGAAAAAGTGCTCCCAGACAGCACCTTAATAACCAAAATTATTACATAATCCCATTACAATCCCAATAAGTAGTACATGAAACTTTCCTTTTTGGATCTGTAACTGAAAGTCTTCATGGACAAACAAAATTGGTGTTATCAACTCCATTAGCTGAACGTATGAAAATTCAAATTCAAATTGCAATCGATTGATACATTCAAAATGCTCCAAAAATGGAGGAATTCTTGTGGGGACTCCGTGACGTTGAACAACTAGCCTGATTTAAAGAAGGATGCATATGCAAGGCGAGAGCTTTTTTTTTTTTTAATCAACAATTTGTACTATAGTTGCCAACCTATTCTTGATTTTGTAGTGTCACTGGTCTTCGATGGACATATGGTAGTGTCTCAAGATAAAATGGATATAAACATTGTATAGAATTACCTGTGTAGCAAAAAACCTCATACATAATCTTGAAAAAATTTCATTGATCCAGAAATTTCTAAATATATTTTGTTTGGATAAACAAGAAGTTATAAACTATGATCTAAATATTCATTAGTTGCACAAGAACTAGATTATTTAGAATAAAATGAGCATGTCATCCAATAAAAAAAATCGGGAAAACCACCAAATCGCGATTAGTTCACCGGTTTACGGTTGAATCGGCCGGTTCAGTTGGTTTTGAGGGATTTTGTCATAATCAGTTAGCTGTGCATGATTTTGCCCGATGTTGGGTTCGATTTTTGTTTCACCGTGTGATTTAGAGTATCTTTTATGGTACAAGTTCATTTAAAAAAAAAATTAAATTTCAGCTCAATCTAATTTAACTTTCTAGCTCTGCCTATATGTAAAGAATCTGGCCACCAAAAAAATGAATATTTAAGAATACAACAAATGTCCACAGGAAGTAAAAGATATTTTTTGAGAAATAGGTTCAGATACTGTAGAGAAAAGTATTGTCTTGCTGAAAATTTTAGTTTTTACTTCAATATAGAAGCCCTAGTGAACTAGTTTTTGGGATAAGATAAAGCCCTGTTTGGGCTCCATTTTAATTTGATTTTGGAAGAAAATATATTTTGAAATAATGATTTTTTGAAGAATGTGTTGTTAAAAGATAAGAAAGAGTCTTGTGTTTACGTGTAATATCATTTTATGAAAGAATATGTGGTTGAAAATGAGTTTTAAAAGATACAGACGAAAGACAATTGTAGACCACTCTCGCTGTAAGTACTCAATGCGACAACCATTATTTTATTATAAATAATGAAGCCCAAATAGGGGCAAAATTATCATATTTTACGTAATAATAGCTTAGACACCTCAACAATGAGACACATGCTCAAGGGTGTAAAACCTCTTAAGATAAATGAAGTAGACAAAAACAAGACCATCTCAATGCGTGTTGTGTTGGGTTTGAACTTTCATAAGTGGAGATAGAGTAAAGTGTTCATAATATAGATGTTTATTGTCTTTTCTTGATTCGACACACTTTCATAAATGTAGAACTGGATTTGTTCCTAAAAATCTTGCTACAAATCTCTTCGAATGAAATTGTTATTCTTGTGGGATCATTTGAATGAACATCCCTCTAAGAAATCTACAAATTTCTTCGAATGAAATTGTTATTCTTTGTGGGATCATTTGAATGAACATCAAGTCAACATCCTTCTAAGAAATCTACAAATTTCTTCGAATGAAATTGTTATTCTTTGTGGGATCATTTGATTGAACATCAAGTCAACATCCTTCTAAGAAATCTACTCTAATAAATTATTGTCATACTTCACTTCTTCAAATATTTACTGTCCTTCGGTTGAATATTTGCATCTCCACAAGCCTTGTTCACTTCTTCCTAACAATTTAAATATTATGGAAGTTAGTTTGGCGTCTATCTATATCAGCAAATTCACTCCATGAAATGAAATTCATTAGCAATATTTTACGGGTTTCTTATAATAAAAATTCAAGAGCTATAAATAGGGCTGGCCGTGGGTCGGTTCGGTTTGGTTATGTTCGGTTCCAAAATTCTCGGGTATTTAATAAATAGAACCGTCGGCTCCAAATATAATTATGGAATCGTTCGAGTTTGGTTTCGTTCGGTTCCATGCCATAATTAATTTTTTAACATTTATAACAATACTACATAAATATAACTAATGTCATTTCACTCGTAATTTTTATAAATTAACGTAGCCCAATTCAAAAATATATAAATAACTAGCTGTCGAATAACATTAATTCAATANTATAACTAATATCATTTCACTCGTAATTTTTATAAATTAACGTAGCCCAATTCAAAAATATATAAATAACTAGCTGCCGAATAACATTAATTCAATACATACAAATACCAAAATGGGATAATGTGTTTTAAAATGATTTGGGTTTTAAAATTAAAATTATGAAATGATCTGATCTGATTTATTTAATTAATTTGTTAATTTATTTAGAAAAAATAAAATAATTTAATTAATTCAATAAAAAAAATACTAAAATTATTTAGTTTCGGTTCTTATTCGGTTTTTGGATTTTTGATCTAGACCTGGGACCCGATCCAAACCCATCATTTCTCGATTCGAGTGTCCGTTCGGTTCGACTTGGGTCCGATTCAGTTCGAAACTTTTGTCCACCCCTAACTATAATTCACCAATCTAATGAAGTGTCTCTGAAATTTCATGCTATATTCCCATGTTTAAAGTTTGAGGTGCAGAAACAAGCTGCAGAATATATGGAAAAGCTTCGTGAGGCTATGTTGTAGTACATACTGTTTGATGCTTTTAAGAATACAACATCCACTTGGTAAATATTACTTACATTTTCATCCTTGTCCCGAGTTATTGATATTTTGATTTTCATTTTGAGGAGTTACCGGTTGCTTTACCGTTATATCAAATAAGTTCTTGTTGTATGGTGAATAACAAGACCATAACAATTTCATAATTTTTATTTTTTTTGCCCATGTTTACCAAATTTTCATTTTCATTTTTCTACTTATTTTCAACAACACGTTCTTCAATAAAATAATATTTTCCATCACATCAATAACGTTTCCTTCTTTTTCAACCACACATTCTCAATTAATCTACTATTTTCCAAAATAATGTGGCTTAAACACACTCTTTATAAACACAAGACGAACTCATTGCAATGCAAAAAACGTCGTGGTAGCCTAGCATTGCAATTAGTTTATTCATTTGTGTAGAATAGAAATCAATGGAATTGGAAATTCCCTTCCATAGTAAAATGCTCTTTTGAACATGCTTGGTGAGATTGGATAACACCGATAATAAGGAACCTAAAATCTTAATTATTAATTTATCAGTCGAGTCTTAAATAGTACTACATATACGAGTAGCACTTACGACACACTGAAAAGTTAGCTCTCCAAAAAATTACATCCTTAATGTCAATTAACATCTGAAATTGGAAAAAATTTGTGTACCTGTTGTTTAAAGATAATCTTATAACGATTTTAGTGAGGTGGACTACATAAAAGTGCTCGACACCATAAAGGAAAATTAAAGGAGTTAAAATTTCGTTTATTATACTGTTCACTCTTATTTAATACTGGATGTAATTCGTGTTCAAAAAGTGGAACATTACTCAATTGAATAAATGTGTGGGACTAGATTTCCTTGGTCTGAAATCAAAGTGGACCAATCATGTCTAAATTTGAATGGACATTTTTCCCTATTGTGGCCAATGGAGAGCTCATATTGAATGGTAATTTAATCTATTGTCCAATCCTAGATCTATCGTGCCCCATCATGATCAAAGGAGTTAAATAGTAGTACACACTTCAAAACATTTATTGTAGAAAGAGCAGTAAAAGCTATGACAGGAGATTATAAGTTCCATTGGTAGTTATCCGTTTGGAAAAGTTTATCTCTGCACAAAAAATAAGGGCTTGTTTGGCCTATGAAATTTGTAAGGTTACTTGGTCACTTAATTGAGCAAGATTAAGTTTATTATTTAAATTGTGTCTTCTTAGACAAGATCTATGTTGCAATAATTACATGTTTGTTTAAATTAAAGGCTAATCTTGAACGCAATAAATTAGTATTTTGTTAAATTTACTGTAAAACATGAATGGGTTAAAAGTTCAATTCTTCGCTATAAACAAGGCATACATTAGTCCTATAGTAATGTTATTTTAGCCCCTGTTTGATCACATTAAAATTTTCATTTTCATTCTTCTACTTATTTTCAATCACACATTCTTCATCAATCTACTATTCCAGAATACATTCTTCCAAAATAATGTGACTCAAACACACCCTTAGCATTAGTCTAAGCGACATTGATTTTATTGAGCATCATTGATATTGAATAGCATTATTCTAGTCTTACAAATAGTTTTATGATTTTGCGTACACCCTTGTTTTGTGTAACTTGTTGTCTAGACNTTCCATAGTAAAATGCTGTTTTGAACATGTTTGGTGAGATTGGATAACGCCGATAATAAGGAACCTAAAATCTTAATTATTAATTTATCAATCGAGTCTTATATAGTACTACATATACGAGTAGCACTTACGACACACTGAAAAGTTAGCTCTCCAAAAATCTACATCCTTAATGCCAATTAGCATCTGAAATTGGAAAAAAATTTGTGTACCTGTTGTTTAAAGATAATCTTATAACGATTTTAGTGAGGTGGACTACATAAAAGTGCTCGACACCATAAAGGAAAATTAAAGAAGTTAAAATTTCGTTTATTATACTGTGCACTCTTATTTAATACTGGATGTAATTCGTGTTCAAAAAGTGGAACATTACTCAATTGAATAAATGTGTGGGACTAGATTTCCTTGGTCTGAAATCAAAGTGGACCAATCATGTCTAAATTTGAATGGACATTTTTCCCTATTGTGGCCAATGGAGAGCTCATATTGAATGGTAATTTAATCTATTGTCCCATCCTAGATCTATCGTGCCCCCATCAAGATCAAAGGAGTTAAATAGTAGTACACACTTCAAAACATTTATTGTAGAAAGAGCAGGAAAAGCTATGACAGGAGATAAGTTCCATTGGTAGTTATCCGTTTGGAAAAGTTTATCTCTGCACAAAAAATAAGGGCTTGTTTGGCCTATGAAATTTGTAAGGTTACTTGGTCACTTAATTGAGCAAGATTAAGTTTATTATTTAAATTGTGTCTTCTTAGACAAGATCTATGTTGCAATAATTACATGTTTGTTTAAATTAAAGGCTAATCTTGAACGCAATAAATTAGTATTTTGTTAAATTTACTGTAAAACGTGAATGGGTTAAAAGTTCAATTCTTCGCTATAAACAAGGAATACATTAGTCCTATAGTAATGTTATTTAGCCCCTGTTTGATCACATTAAAATTTTCATTTTCATTATTCTACTTATTTTCAATCACACATTCTTCATCAATCTACTATTCCAGAATACATTCTTCCAAAATAATGTGACTCAAACACACCCTTAGCATTAGTCTAAGCGACATTGATTTTATTGAGCATCATTGATATTGAATAGCATTATTCTAGTCTTACAAATAGTTTTATGATTTTGCGTACACCCTTGTTTTGTGTAACTTGTTGTCTAGACATAATCAATATTATTCTCTTATTAAGCAATCTTTTGGTCGACCTAACTCCTAACTATTATTCCTAGTAAAAAATAATAGGCTAAGTGCTTGCATAATTGAAGGTTAGGCATTAATCACGTTAACTCAAAGTTGAACATCTCTATCTAAATGCTGATGAGGATAAGCCGAATTCTTAACTTTGCGTTGCAAGTTGCTACAAGTATAATTCTATTCTCTTAGGCGAGAGTGTTTATAGATGGACGGAATAAAATTTGAAATTTGCTACAAGTATAATAAACCAAAAGTTGAGTAAAAGGGTTTGTCTCACAAATTGTTTGTGTCAGTTAAATGTTAGTGTTCTATAAAGTACTTTCAAGGAAATAAGTTTTTTCAGTGAAAAAAAAAAGTAATTTTAAGGTCTATATAAAGCTCCTTAGCTCATATTCACTTCACTAGAAACTTAAGACACTCTCATAACACAAACTCAAAACATGGCAAAGTTCAGCCTTTATTTTCTTCTTCTCTTATCTTCCCATTACATGCTTGTCATAGCAAACTCTGATCCCACAAACTTCATCAAGACCTCATGCAGAGCCACTCGGTACCCCGCCTTGTGCATCCAGTGCCTCTCAACTTACGCAAGTACAATCCGACAAAGCGAGCTCCAACTAGCACAAGTTGCCTTGGCTGTAAGCCTATCACGAGCTCGATCCGCCTCGAATTTCATTTCCAAATTAGCTAAGAGGCGGGGTAGAAAACAGAGGGGATATCAAGCAACCAAAGATTGCATAGAAATTATGGGAGACACGGTCTATCAACTAAGACGTTCTATTAAGGAACTAGGGGGGATGCGGAGCCGTTTCGCTGGACAGGATTTTGCGTGGCATGTTAGTAATGTGCAAACATGGGTTAGCGCCGCTCTAACGAACGAGAACACTTGCCTCGACGGATTTTCGGGGCCAGCCATGAATGGAAATCCAAAGGCTGCAATAAGGAAAAGGGTACTAAATGTTGCACAAGTTACCAGTAATGCACTTGCTTTGGTTAATCGGTTTGCAGATAGACATAGAGGTGAAGAAACCACAAATTTGCCTTGAGAAATTGAGATCTTGTAATTAAGGTGGTTGTTTTTAGTTAAAATCCTCGTGTCTAGTTCATGTGTTTGGGTGTACAAGTCCTATGGCTGCTAAGTTCAGCAAAAGGGTTTTGTTGTATATGTAAATCACCTTCCTTGAACCAGATTTGTTCTGCATTTTGTTCGTCTGTCTAGTATGATTTTGGTTAGTTTGTTAAGTTGGATTAAAAAGGAAAAAACTTAGAAGTAATCGAATTTAGTACTGTCCATTAAACATGGTGTGTAGGCATCTCTTATTTCGTCTTTTACATTTTTTCGCGAACTTCATATCCTTTTTCTTTTTCTTTGTGAAAAAGGTTCAATATTGATGGTGTGTCACAACCTTTTGAGTAAAGCTATTTACCCTCGATTTGGTAGAGAAATTAAAATGAAATTTTTAGTAAATTTTGATGAAAGTTAATGGAATATATGATGATTGAAAAGTTGTGAATTTTATAAAATTAATTGTTATTTTTGAATTAAATTTCAACTATGCTTTGCACCATCCTAGTTAGGTGACAATAGGGTCTTTAATTCTCCTCAATTTTATTGAACTATTACAACTTGAAAGTAAAGTCCCATGCACTGATGATAAAAATTACATGAGTTAGATAACATTATTCTAATTTGATTTATGGCTCGATTTTCGTGTTCGAAGTGGACAAATTTTTGGCCTAGTGTTGGCCATTTTGCCCATTTCTCAAGGCACTTCTTTGTTTCAAAAGTCACCCTCGATCATTGTGCTTGAAATGAATCTAACTGGACTTGAGTGAACCCTGTTTTTTTATCCAAGAATTCATCCAAAACCCATGAGTGAAAGATTTATAACAAAAAACAAAAAAACAAAAAAACAAAAACAAAAACAAAACAAAACAAAACGGAAGAAGAGAGATATTTAGCAATTGGTCCCAAACTTTTGTCCATATTGCGGAACTGATCCAAACCTTTTCATTTTTGTTGCAATTGATCTTATGGATGGATTCCATCCAAAAAGCTGTTGATTTTATGCCTGAAATGCACTTTCTCCTATTTGGTTTTGGGAGGTAATTGCAATTGAGGTCCCTAACCTTTTCAAAAGTGCTCATTATCATGTACCTCTCATTTTTAACAACACAACCCCTAACATTTTATTGACCGAGATACACATTTTTAGAGTAAGTACAACTAAATATTCATAAATAATTATTTCTTAATTTTACAACAACATCCAATTTTTTATTGCACAATGAAAGTTTTTGAATAGTCGTTTACAATATTGAGAAAAGAAGTTAAATTTGATACAATAAATTTCTAGCCCGTCTATAATTATTACATTCCAAAATATACTTGTTTCTAAAATATTGACAAAATTCACAATGCCCTTGTTTGAACCCCATTTTTTTCCATCAAAATGTAATCTTTAATAGTGATTTGACTTCATTTCAACAACACATTTTTCAATGAAACTGTTAGAAAATACATTTTTTGAAAAAAAAAAAAAAAGACTCAAACAAGCCCTAGTTCACTTTCATTATCTGCCAAATCTGGGCATCACTTTTTATCACAAACTTGTGCCTTGCCACTTTTTCCATATTTTGGCTATGATTACATATTTTCAAAAAGATAATTATATTTTTAAATAATAAATACAATTCTTTTCGATGCAAAGGATAGTGAAAAGGAATTAAATAATTCATTATCTTGCCAGGAAAATCACATATTAAATAATGTTTTTTTTTTTTAAATTCAGGTTAAAAATAGGTTAACTTATATGTCAGAATATTCAATTCTTCAACGATGGAATCCATCCAAAAGTGACAATTGCGTAAAAATGGAAAGGTTTAGATGATTTGCACTGCTTTTGAAATGTATGAACTAATTATGCAATAGAGACAAAGTTTTGGGATCAGTTGCATCAATTTTCCTTAAAAAATAACTTTAATAAATACTAAAATTACTCTTAGTTAGATTGTGTTACATATATATAATAATTTACATACGCATGATGTGGTGAAATTATTAAGGGCATGTTCTCTTTATTATTTTCAAGTCGTTTTCTGTTTTCAATTTTTCAAAACAGTGAAAATGCGTTCTCTTTCCTATTTTCGAAAACAAATTTTTTGAAAACAAGTTAAAAATTTACAAAAAAAATTCAAAATGACAAATTTGTCGTTTTGGGTGTTTTCAGTTATAATCAAGCCAAAATTTTCAAAACGCGTTTTGATTGTTTTCAAAACAATTTTTCAAAATATCAAAAAGAATACATTTTCAACAATCTCAAAATAGATAATCAAAATACAAAACTGAAATATAAAGAGAATAACTCCTAATTGATTGGTTGTGTTACATGTATATAATAGTTTCATATAATGATTTAGATGTGATGAAATATGACTTGATGAGAATTTTTTCAGTCAAATAGGGAAAAAAAAAAAAATTCATTCTCCTATTAACACTTCATCAATACATAAATCATTATGCAATTTTTTAATGTACAAGTAATATTATTCTGGCTGGTTATTAAAGACACTACTAGAAAGGTTGGGATTAGCACAAGGATTGTACTTACTACTTATTTTCCTTTTGTTTAGGACAAGAAACATTAATTAATGCATAAGAGTCTATGACAATTACCTAATCTAATTATTGTTAAGCATATCGAAATGAAAAAAGAGGGCCGATGTTCCCGCCGCATTTAGCGGGAGATTATTATAAATATTTGAACATATTGTAATTTGTCCCATGTTTGATCGTATTTTTTTCCTTTTTTTTTTTCAACCACAAAATTTTCAATAAAATAATATTACACGCAATTCAAAAAATAGTCCTTCATATTTAACCACACATTTCAATCTATTATTCCAAAATTTTACACAAAAAATAGGCCTCAAACATATCCTTAAAATGTTCTTCATATTTGTACTCATCACTTTTTTGAATAAGGACACGACTCACTAGCGATCGATTTGAACTATGCCTACATTTTTTTGTCGAGGGTTGGCCGAATAACAATTTTTTTTTTATATGCTACGTACGGTACGCATCAATTGAGAAAAATTTAGGGTGTGTTTGAACCACATTATTTTGCAAGAATGTATTATGGAATAGTAGATTGATGGAAAATATTTGGTTGAAAAGAAGAAAAAATTATTAATGTGATTAAAAATATTATTTTATTGAAAAATGTGTGGTTGAAAATGAGTAGGAAAATGAGAGTCAAAATTAGCTTAATAGGATTCACAAATTTTTAATTATATCATTCATCAATTTTTATCAAACATCAAACACGGACTAAATAAGGCTTATTAGCACAAAACGTCCCTAAGTTTGACAGTTCGTGTGCAAAACGTCCTAACGTTTCATTTTTTTACATTTTNTTGGGCCCCACTCATCTAATAAAAATTAACAATAACGACTAGTTTTTCAATTTTAATCCCTATCAAACGGTCGAAAATTAATTTTTATGTATAATTGAATACAAAGAAAAAATAAAGGACACAAGTTCACATGGTTCCAGCATAGATGAGAATCATTGTACGTGAACTCTGACGAATAGGTCCCCCACAAAGTGAGCTGCATACCACGTGAACCCCAATTGTCCATAAAGCATATCAGGAACAATAATTGTCTACACCTACTTGTGTGCCCCACCATGGTAAATTTTTGCTTGGCGTCTAATCCCTAGATATATATGAACTTACATAATGAACCAATATCTTTTTGTTCTTCAAAACAATGAGCATGAAAAATAAAAATGCAACTGATCGATCCATTTGAGAGGCCGGGTATGAAAAATCAGGCCATTTCATAAGGTTTCTTTTTTTTTTTCTGCCTTCAATAGCAATGGACATACGGCTTTTAACAAGAACTAGGACAAATTGAAAACTGATGAAAATTTTACGAATAGAATCAAATGGTTCATGTGGGTTAAGATTTGAAATTCTATCTTAAAATATTAACTTTATTACGAGAATTAGTTCAAACTCTTATAAGTTGATTTATGTTTTCATCGTTATTCAATTGCAAGATGGTATCTTTGTTTAAACAAATCAATCTTGAAATTTGCATGCTCATTTTTTTAATTTTAATCGATCGAATTGTTCGTTGAAGTTTAATGATGCTCAATTTTTTAATTTTTAAAACTTAATACATTTTTGAGAGGATTATCATAATGGTACGTCTCTTTTTCATGATATCCAATAATTATTCATAACGAGCAGAATTTTGGGCTTCGAGTTTACTCACTCGTCTCGCTCAATTTTTATTTTTTTAGCAAAAGTCTACTTTGCCTGTATGACAAAATTATAACCATCCACAGATCGTCTCCATTTTTATTTTTTTTAACCCTTTTTCTGTTATTAGTAATATTTTATAATTAATTAAATAATAAAAAATGAAATCACTAATTATGAATCTCTCACATAAACATATGAGATAAAAATATATAAAAATTAGAGACCTTTAAATCACTCTCATTGTGGACATTTTTCATTGAATTTATTAAATATTTAAATTTATAATTTGATATATAATAAGAAATAACCGATCCCATAAAGCATCAATTTTTAAAATTAAAAAGGGACCTCCTCAAAAGATAAATGCTGTTTCTATGTTATGCATGCGGCAGATTAAACGAATCCTAATATTAGGGAAATAATACAAATGAAAACCTCAACCTACACAAAATAGAGCATGTGGGACTTAAATTCCAACTTTCGAATTTCGTAGCATCCATCGGATACAAATTGACTGTTACAAGTCCTTTGATGGGTGTATTTAGGTAATGTCAATTAAATTAATGAGCTCACAACTAAACAAATTTCACATTTATGACAATACAGAAGGGGCATGGACAATTTGACAAAGCAATCACAGAAGGAAAATACCAAAATTATCAAAATGTAACACCAGTTGTATCAACTATTCCATTCCACTACAACACCAAGTGGCTCGTTATTTCATATTCCCTCCCTCACCGCATTTGAACAATTCCCGAACTGATCAGCTTCTGTATCTTGTTCATAACAAGAGGGTTCCTCATGTGATCCTGTGCAGACTTGGGATTTTCCTGGAGATCGACTAGGACCTGGAAAATACAATCATAGAATTCATTCATGGACTTCTCTAAATTATACTTACAGTCGAGAAATCTACAATTTATACCTGTTGCATCACCGGATCCGTTAAAATGTTCTGAATCTCCGGATCTTGCATTGCCTTAGCCTGCAGAAGTCAACGTAGTTAAAACAAAATCATGATTCAAACATAGCTCCACAAAAAGATATTAAAATGAGTAGAAATATATCAAACCTGTCTCTCCTTGAGTTCATCGGGGCTCAAGTCTCCACGGCTAGCCTTGTTTATTTGCTCCACACAGCTGTACAAAAACTCGCATTAGTTATGGAGTCCAAACCCATAAAATGTTTTCATTTAACGAACTAAACCGAATAAGTAATAAATGTTTCCTATACCTCCTAACACCGTCTAACAATTCCTGGTTCTGGGGATCATGCTTTAGTCCTTCCTGGTATGTTTCCAAAGCTTTATCATATTCTTTCATAAAGAACCGGATTGCTCCCTTTCTAGTATAACCTTTAGCAAATGTTGGATCGAGTTCAATGCATTTTTCAGCATCTTTCAGTCCCTCAGGAAGAGCCCCAAGCTTTGTGTAACAAGCAGCCCTATTGCTATATGCCTTCAAACTCAAAGATGTTACTGTAAATCCACATGAACATGATTTGACCTTTTTGAACGGTCTGTAACTCACTAGAGGCGGCCCGGGAAACAGAGAGAACATGTGTATGAAGGAGACTAGAAATAATCTAATGGTGTGTTTGATTTCCTCCATTTTCCATGGAAAATGGAAAACAATTTCCATTTTCCATGAATTTGGTTGTTTGATGGCAAAGTTTTGCCATGGAAAATATTTTCCATTTATATCTCANAAATTATACCAATCAAACACACTTAATTACAATTCCCTGGAAAACATTTTCTAGGAAAATCTTTTCCCTGTAAAACATTTTCTTTCCACCCATTTTCCACCCTTGCAATCAAACGGACCCCAAGTTATTAATGACTGGACGAAACCAAGAAATCCCTATTCCAGGAATATGATATATATCTAGCGTGATGAATGGAATCCACATGACCAATATCTTTTAACTCAATTTATACTTAAAATTCATATGCCAGCAATAACATGATACCTTGGGATCTTTTGGGTTCCTCTTTAATGCTTCTGTGTAGTGCTTCACAGCCTCTGGATAATTTTGCTCTTTGAAATACTGGTTGCCTACAATGTGACAACAAATTCAGTTACAAATGCAAAAGCATAAACAATGTGAACCAATAATACACTTCAGAAGCCAATACCTTTCTCACGCTCCTCGTCAGCTATCTGTGGATCAAAGTACTCTTGCTGTTCTAGTTCTTTCTTCGCTTTCTCAGCATCATTAAGCTTCTTCAACGTATCAGGGTTGCGATGCTCTGTGAGCGCTTTGTGGAAAGTCTCAATGGCAGGTTCGTAGTCCTTCGAACATTTTGCCATCTTCACTAAGGCAGTTCCCTTTCTTGTCAGAGCTCTTGCGACCATCTTATAATCCGACCGCATCTCTCTTCCCCTTTCAACAGCTTTGTCACAATCTTTAATGCAATCCTCATACTGGAAGTGACAAACAGATTAAACAACATCAATTATATGCGCAACTGCAAGTAGAGAAGTGCGAAAAAGTTTATCCCGCACACATTGCCTGTTGTTTACCAATTTTATCTCCATACTTGTCCCAACCACATAGTCAACGTAACAATTATTTTAACCCATGTCACTTTCTCTAAGCTCTATTTTACACCCCACGCCCCCTCTTAACTTTTTATCTTCCTCTCCTATTCATATATAATTTCAATAAAGATATCAAATGGAAGAAGACATTGAATGCAAAAGAAGCAAGCTTCTAATTTTGTTTCACATAACGCTCGTGAAGAATCTAAAAGACATGCTTACCATGCTCAGAGATGCGATGAATAATTTTACCAAAAACCTTGACCTCTTGACCACACACATAAAACTCCCTTCATTTTCCTTCTTCCCAAGAGAAAGGTAGGGAGAGCGCTACAATGAACCAAAAGGAATAATGTAGAATCTCTAAAACGCTAAACGCTAACTTCGGAGGTGTCAATCTCCAAGATGCAGGAACTGACATCCGTCAGAATGTGGTATCTCACTTCCATGATGACGTGCCTCCATGCTACAGAGAAGGACCAACAGACACATAATCCATGCAATCATCCATGGTAATATCAGACACACCCTTCTATTTGTTGCATTCATGAGCTTAATCATTGTTTAAAAATACCTCTTTAACATAACAATAAATTAACGATTAAAGACAACTGAACGGTCAAGAAATTGTATTATTCTCTTAAAGTCCAAAGAAATTTTATCATTATACTCTTATAGTTGGCCTATATGAGGTGCAAGTATCCAATATACCATCAAAAGTTCCTGTCTACAAATCTCATCGTCGAGAATCTTCATAATCACTTGGATACACGGATGTCATCAAGAGAAAATCATTCAAGAACTAAATATCCTCGTTATGAATAGTGAAAGTATCTCAATTGATTTAAATAAAGCCTTTTTTCGATGCTTACCTGCACTTTGGCCACCAAGAAACCCTTTTTATGTTTGGTTCTACCAAGAGTGATATACAAAAGTAAATCACAAAGATTTGCATCCTCCTCCATTACCTCATTCCATGTGATTTAAGCTACCCTTGTTTTCCAAATTTACCAGAAGTAATAATTTTATCAATCCTAACTGGTCTCCCTGATAGATATCACTAGATATGTACAAACAAAATATCAACCATCTCTTTTGGAATTTATCTTTGACAATCAATGCTATAACTGTCTCACAAGTATGTTAATTGGCTATTAATAATCAAAGTATATGTCTCCTAGTGAATCTCAATCCTTCCTCATGTCACATCGTGAGTTCTGTTATAGCCTTTTTACAATTAAACTTCAAGGAGTCAAAGGCAACTCGAGCAAGCAAATCTACTTGTCTTTGCAAAGACATTGATCAGAGGAAAAAAATAGCTATAAGATTTCAACTCTGGAGGCATAATAAACTCAATAAACTACTAGAAAAAATCTGCACCCAATCGATAGGCAACCTATCAGTAACCACTCAGACTGCAAAAACTTGAGCTCAGACTAACCCTTCACTTACCACCATGAGAATCAAACCCATACTCAACGTCACTTCCAAAAATCCAGCAAGATTCATACTAAACTTCATAAATAAATAAATCATTATGATCCACCAAACCAACTTTCCGTAACCTACCATATCAACTAAAACACACTAGGATTCTAAGATAAAAATAATAACCTTTAACCATAATCACAATTGACATGCCAAAGCACCACTATCAATCAATCAGATCAGGCTAATGAGCTTTCCCTAAAACTACAATGTCAACCAAACCAATTGCAAACAGAATTATCATGAAAATAAAAATAATAAAAGAATTATCCCACCTAAGTCCATTTAAGAACAAAACAAAGATTCAAGTATATAATGTACCTTCCCCATCTCCAAGTACACAGCAGCACGATTAGTGAGGAAAGAAATATCCTCATCGTCGAGCTCAATGGCTTTGGTGTAATGCTGAATTGCAGCCTCAAAATCCTTCTTCTTATACGCTACATTCCCAGTCTCCTTCTCGTTCTGGGCCTGTGTTTTTTTCTCCTTTTTCTCCTTCACTTCCTCAGATAAGTCCATCGGTTCGGGTTCAGGCTCGGGCCTCCTCTCCTTGACAGGATCAGCCTCAGCAGCTGCAGGCCTCTTACTCTCTGATGACCAACGCGATGACGCCTCAGCCATTTTTGTATCTTCTTCAGCCCCCCTCGTCTGGGTTTTCACGTTCATCAACACTCCCAATGCCTGCATCATTCTTTGATCATTCACGTACGAGTGCAAATTATTTGGATTTTTCTGAAGGTCCTGCAAGATTTTAACGAAATCAGGCTGCTGCAGGAACCCCCGAGTCGTCGGGTCATTTCCCAGCTTAGCCCACATATTTGGCCCAAACGCCTCCGCGAACAGACTGACACCCGGTCCGGTCCGAGGCGACGAAGATCTAGCCAGAGCAGCCTCCGCATCGGCGAGTCCAGATTTAGGTGGCTCATTATTAGGGTCAATCTTAGAAAACGGTTCAGATCTTCATTAGGCATAGGCTGCGGATTGACTGGAAACGGCAGTGGCTCACGGCTGTGCAGTGGCTGACGGATAACGCCGACGGTTGGAGCATCATTGTAACTATGTAAGCCCATGTGAGCCGCGCCAAGACGGGAGTAGCCCTTGGACCAGTCGGGCTTGATCTCGACGGTTTTCTGGGCATCCGAAAGCGCTTCAGAAAACTTGTTAAGAGAGGCATAGGCGGCGGATCGGTTGGAAAACAGAACATGGTTGGCGGGGGAAAGGTTAATGGCTTCCGTGAAGTGGCTCACGGCTTCTGTGAAGTTGCCGGCGGAAAACGCCGCGTTGCCTTTCGCTTTAGCTTCGTCGGCCATCAAATTTTGCTATTTGCTATTGAATAATGATTTGTTCGATTGTGTTTTGGCTTCTAGACAAGATAGTAACGGGTTGCAAAAATATGGATAAGGGGCCAAGAAGTTTTATAAGGGTTGGGTAGGAGATGATAGACCAGAGAGTTCTACCTGGGTAGACGTTCTGGAATGTTCGAGGATATAACACATGGGGTATTTTTAGGGCAAATTACAGTACCATCCCAAACCTTTGGATGTTATTCAAGATGTACACAATTAATGTACAAGTAAATTAATTCGAAAAAAAAATAAAAATAAAATTGCTGATGGAAGTACATTTGGACGATTGCATCCAAAATACAATTAGGCCCTTTTTTTATCTTCATTATAACAAAAATATTGAGAAGAAATAATGTTTTGAATAGTGATTTTAGAAAATTTATAACGATCAAATAAATAATTTTATAATAATATTAAACTCAGTTTTATTTTCATAAACTCGACGACACTTTGATGCAAATATGATTATCTATCATCTGAATTTCCGAAGTGCACATACACTTTTTCTTGACCAACATTGTCCTCTTTCACTAAAAAAAACGCACAACTTGCTTCACAGGCACCCAATCGACATGATTCCAAATCTCAGAGTTAGAAAACTCATCACGCTATCCAATCCAATTGGTTTCATTCCAAAATTCAGAACACACATCTTAAAGAGGTTGTTCATAGTTGAACCTGCATGCTTGAATTAACTGGACAGATTCACTGATTAATTCTAAAATCATTAAATATCTTATATAACGTAAAATTAATGGTATTGCCATTTACACATAAAAAATGTACATAATGGATTATATAATATGATGTAAAGGGAAATAATTGGATGAAAATGTTGATTTTACTTTAAACTAAAAAATGGTAGAGTGCAATGTGACATTATGTAATTCATTATATAAATCTTAATGTACATATAGTAAGATCCTAAAATTAATCGAAATGAAAATTTCTTATCCTTGAGCCTCTTAACATTCCATGGTTCATCACCTCCACCAACATACCTCCATCCAAGGGTACCACCCGTCCAATCTGTAGGAGAATGGGAGAAGGATGAGTTTTTGGAAAAGCTAATCAATAAAAATGAAGCTATCCCAGGTTGACGGGTACCACCCGTCTAGTCTTTCCCCACAGCAGCTCTATTTTGGTCAAGTTGATCCTGTGAAGCTATCCCAGGTTGACGGGTATGGGTTTCAGCAACAGCACATGCCTGGAGTATGCGCAGTTTCTACAAACTTCTCGCCTTTCCAACATCAATGGCAAGGACCACCTAGACAGCATGTGGGTCCGAGGAGATGTGAAACCACTCAACGCCAGCAAAAGGCATGTCACGTTTCCTCTATTTATAATCTCTTCGCGTTTCTTGTCAATAGGTGCACATAAGCTATTAGAGTTTTCTTTCTCCTTTGGCTGTTTGGCTATATATATATAGCCAACAATGCCAACAACTTCCTCAAGAATTCAGCCTACCCGTACAGTGTCTAGGTCAACAATTGTTTTGACTTCTCCAGAAAATCAACAATGCGTAAGTCCTGTTTTTAGGCTTCTCTTCTCTCACGATGTCTTGATTATATATGATAAATTTTATATGTCACATCAAAGCTATTGTGATCTTGCTTTCAATGGACCGACCTTGTTTGTATTGCTGGTGTTAATGCAGATGCTAGGTGAACAGCTTTATCCTCTTGTGGAACATCTTGAACGCGATTAATCATGCAGGAAAGGTGAATGGGACAATATTAGAGATGGACGAAACGGGGGTGCTTCACCTTTTTGAGTCTCCAGCAGTCCAACTACTCTCAGGAAGCAAGTGGGCGAGGCTACTGATGTGCTAAGGTTAATTGCATCGAGATCCAAAATTGGCAACTGTTGGAAATTGTTGTTCAACCATTCAATAAAGGATGTGATGCAATGAGGAAAAAAAAAAAAAAA
>CAIGRF010274578.1:12490-25327 GCA_903798235.1 Fraxinus ornus
GAAAGTTTATAACAACATAATCTACCAAGGGACACTATGTTTTATTATGTAAAAAGGTATAGATATGCACTCATATAAAATTACCCACCATTTTGGAGAATTTAAAGCCCCTACTTCATATTCTAGGGAAAGATTAGATTAGATATGGTGCTTATTTGACGTATAAGACCCGACAATTTTAATTTCCTTTTCCCCTTTAATCTTGTTCATCGAACAATTTAGATTCGACACAATTTGCGTAGTCAGAAAATCAAGAAATGATTATAATAGAGTATCGTGTTTAACAATCCGTGTCACCAAACAAATCAAGATCTTCGTCCAAATTAAGATGTTGGAAGGGCTCGATTTAGCTCGGAAAAAAAATGCAATATGGATAGTAAGTTGCGGACCATCATTGCCAATAATTACTCATGTTTATATTCTTTTAAAAAAAAAAAAAAAATCATGGCGTAAAACCAAGAAAATAATCTATGAAGCACAACTTTAATTCTATTAAAATAAATCATCTTCCAAATGATGACTCAAGGTTTACAACAACAAAATCTACCAAGATACACTAAGGTATACATTCATATAAAATTCCCAATTTCCCCACCAATTGGAGAATTTCAAGCCCCCATTGATACTCTTACGGGAATGTAAATAAATATAAGGCGTATTTAGTACGCAGAATTGGACAGTATTTTTTTTTTTTAATCCCGTCCATCGGTACAATCTACGTTACCGAACAAGCCAATAATAGTGGAAAATTGATCAAGTCTCCAAAACAAAAGCTAAAGGGGCTTTATTGAGCCCACTAGAAGATACTCACTCTCTCATCTAAGATTAGTTAAAGATCCTTAGTTTCTAAGACAACCCATTACTATACAAACTTTAACTAGTAACATAATGGCCATCACTTTCATGCTTAACAGCATGAAAAGGATGGATTATGCTTGCTAAATAATTATGTTTGGTCAATGATGATTTTGGTGAACAACTTTTTGAAACTTGGGTGAAAAATCTTGTCCTATTTCTCTGTTCATCAGAGCCCTCTTGTTGCTGAATAATCCAGCACTATTTCCTGGAGAAGAAATGGTGACTGGTGGAATGTCGACAGAGTTAAGTTGTGGGGGTGGGTGCTGCCACTGGGGTAGGGGTCCAGCCAGCAGAAGAGTTTGAAGAAGGGGTCCAGCTTCCATTACCGCTTGCAAGAACTTGCCTTTTTCTGGTAATGGCTTCTTTGGCACGATTTTCTCCGGCGATAGGACGTCGGAAAATGTTTCCGGCAATGGTGATGGTGCAAAGTTGTTTTCATCACAATCTGAGGAGGGAAGTCCAATGTTGTTCTCATCTTCATTGCTGTTGATACCACTTGACGGTGCAGATTCTAATTGCTGTTTTGGGGGCTTTTTTTGCATTTCTACTTGTTGGAAAATAAGCTGATTTTCCAACATGAGTGTTTGGCATTTTGCTTCGAATTCATCCCTTTCTCTCATAATCTTTGATAAGAGATTTTTGAGGTGGAGAATTTCATCATCTTTTCTTGAAAGTTCTTCTTGTGCAGAGAGGACAGCTGTCTGTAGCTCCAAAGTTGAGTACAAGAGAGAATGCTTCAAGTCCTCAATCCCCTAAATCAAGTAGCACAATGCACATTACAAACTAAAAAATATTAAACAACCACAAACTAAGCTTTAATTTCCAGTAAATTACACTAAACCCTTTTTGTCACAATGTGGGTAAAACTTTTTGCTACCCCTAAAAAAACAAAAATATAAAGAAAAATCAAGTTCTTGATAATCAAATGGCACATTATAATTATAGAGTACATATCTTAATAAAAACCCAAAAAATCAAAAACTACTTCAAACTAAGCATAATTCCCAATAATTTTCGGTCACCTACACGAAACCCTTTTACCCCGTTCAGTAAGTTAACCACAAGCGTCTGGATCTTTATACTTAAAAGAAGAAAATACGAAAATATAAAAGAAAGTGAAAGTTCTTGAAAAGAACAAACTTACATCTTCTTGATAGTAGTAACCCCAGCTAAGAGGACTGCACTGATCTTCCATATGGTTAAGTTTTTTTTGTCAAATTTAGGACAAAATGCTGTCACATAAAGAAAGAATGTGTTTTATGAGGTTGTTACACTTCTTATAAGTGGTTTTCAAGTGGGCAGTTTGCTTTTTTATCTTTTACTTTTTTGGTCATAGGACATATATGGTTGGAGAGAGACAGAGGAAAGGCCAAAAGCATGAAAAGGGCAGGTGCGGCAAGCGGTTAACTTTATACCAATAGATTCTTAGTACACGAGGACCCTTTTACTGTGAAGGATGTTGAGAATGTGAATCCATGGAGGGAAAGTTGGAGGCTGTGATGAGTCATCTGTAACCACCTGCTGTGTATCTCATCCATATATGTTTTTAAGGATCTTTCTCCAAATACATCAAGTTTTACATAATAATTTACATAATATCATATGGTAGTTTATCATTGTATGATTTGAAATGCAGTAAACTTTTTTTATTAAATCATTTCCCTCCAACTTATCTTCTAGCACTGTTTCTAGACCATCCTTTATGTACAAATAGCATAATTGTATTTTTTATATCATGCTTCTAATGGTAACTGGTGAATTTATGGGAGATGATAAATATTTTAATCTTTGCATTGTAACTTTCTTTGCGTGTATTTATTTTATGATAATAAATCTACAAGTTTATAGAGAGTACGCACAAAATATGAGGTACAATAACTTATTCAATATAAGCATAATTTGTTAAGGGATGGTAAATTTCACATTGGGTATTTACATAAATATAGATCAACATAAAAGAGTATGAGTTATTTCTCTTAAAAAGTTGATATTTTAAGATGGAACATGAGTTTTAATATAGTATCAAAGTCCATTAAACTCCAACAAGTAATTTGATCTGATTAAGATTAAATAATGAGCACACGAATTTCAAGATTGATACGCTCAAACGAACCACCATCTTGCGAGAGTATGTTAATGAATAAATTTCATATCAGGTAATTATCAAAATATAGATCAACATATAGACTTGAGCTACTCTTCTTAACGAAATTGATCTTTTAAAATGAAACTACAAGTCTTAGTAAAATTCACAATAGTTCATTATTTTTTGTGCATCTAGCTAGTTTTAACATGTCTCTTATTGTTTGGGTACAATTGAGATGTGCAATGTATGAAGTAAAGGAAACCTCACACTATAAACCAATCTTATCGTGATAATTTAGTCATAAACTTTTTCATAGTATCTAAGCAAGTTTGAGATGGGATGGGTCAAGTTTATTTCTCTAGCCATGTCCTTGGGGAGTGCCTAGTGATTTAGCATTTGCACTAGGGTTAGCATGTCTCACATTGCCCAAGTGTACGTAAGATGTGCATTACGTTGAAGGTAAATCTCACATTATAAGCGAAATTTAGAGTGATGAATTAGACCTATAAAGCTTATTGGGTTAATCCATTCGTACATAATGATTTGTACATAATGGATTACCCCATCTTACATAATGCGCGAGCCCCGTATGTATTTAAAAATTTCGACAATGTAGCCCACATCCCCATTGTAAGTAATAGATAAAAAATTCGATAACAAAATTATGTACATGTAGTATGATCCAAGTTTATTATTGTATTAGAAGTGATTTATTTAGGATGTGTTAGGTTTATTTCTCTAATGATGTGGAAACAAAAGAGTGTTTAGTACTTCCAAACCTAGGGTTGAGGTGACTATTAGCATGTCTTGTATTGCCTAGTTGCAATTGATATCTGCTATGTATAAGGTGAAATGTCAACTTCGCGCTGCAAGTCAATTTTATGGTAATGAGTTGGGCACGTTAACTTTATTACAGCAATATATATATATGATGGTGATATTTAAAGTGTGTGTTGATTTGAGAATCGGAGGGCTTTTGTTAGATAATTCTAACGTCGTCTTAGACATTCATTGCTTTCCAGATCCTTGGGACGAAGTCACTAATTCCAGAATTCGGAAAGTGCCCATGACTCTCAGTGGACTTTTGACGTCAACAACTCTTTTCTAATGTATGATGTTGCCCTTAGTATAGTTCACGATGCCAATATATTTAGTCCTAATTTGGCCCCCATTTTCTGCCCTTAAACTCATTTTTAATTACATATTTCATGGGATTCAATTTTTTATCACACATTTCACAACTGTCATCAACATCTACTAACCAAACATGTGGTTATTTGGAACAAGCTCATTTAAATGATGTACTCAATTCATTTACACTAAGCTCGTGTAAAGTATGGAATGAATCCAATTTTTCAGTTCATCCAAGTAAGAAATTTCTTTCATTGCATGTTTTATCGAATCGAGTAATTTGCTAACACAACAATATGTGAGAAGAGCATAAGTCAATCGATCTTGGATCAAGATTGATACATTCAATCGTAAATGAATATTGGCAAAGTTTTTGAGGTTCTACGGTTTGTTCTATTTTAATGACATTATTCTTGAATTATCGCTATTGTCGGTGTTTTTCACACAAGTTGGACTTTTAATTTTAAAAGCAAAAATCAAATTTTTGGCCATTAATTTCAAATTTATATTAATGTTCGCTAAACGAGAGGTTTGAAATCTATCCAAAAAGGTTAGTTTGCAAATGTTGAATTATTTTCGATATGATTAGATTTGTATTTTGGACCAGTTATTTGTCCTTAGTTCAGACCTTCAAAATTTTCAACTTTATTGGTTGGAAAAACATGTTCGATGTAAGTCGCATAACATATCAAAATCTTCTCAGACAACAAAAACGACATACAACTACTATAGAAATAATAATAATATTAATAAATAGAAAAAAAAAAGTCATAAAATAAAGAATCCGCTATGACTATAATTGAAACTCTTATTTCTAATATATTTAAAAAAAAAATTATTAGGGTCTGTTTGGTATAAACATTACTAAAATAATAATAGAATAAAGAACACTTATTTCTAAGGGAACATGATAATAAGACAATCTTAATTTGTAAGATATTAAAAGTTTTTAAGGTTTGTTGTATGGTACAAATATGACTAAACCTAAACGTGTAGCATAAATTGAAGGTCAGATTATTATGGATGAAATGATTACACACATTAGATTTTATGACTTTTCCTGTGAGAGTACATGCTCTTGTTTTTTCCTTTTTTGACTCACATAAAAAGAAAAGGTATGCAAAATCTTAAGTATATTTCATTTGTCCAAACGGGGAATTAGTACCTAGACAGTGAAGTATGAACTCGTTACTTTAAAGCATTTTGTAGTTTTTCAATGTCAAGCTTAGTTGCTAATTCCCTGTTTGGAGGAATCTTTATATAATTGTAAGATTGTTTCTTCGAATCATCTTATCTAAAAAAATTTACATGTTAGAAAATAACTTATTTATTATTCATATTTTGCTTTCAATGCACTTCTCGAATGCAAGTTGGATTATTTTTTCTTCTAGTAAAGTTATGATATGTAAAGTTTTCATAAATGGATAGCCATGAAATTTGAACGCTCTTGGACTTGACGTTCAACTAATCAGAGAGATATCAACGTGCATCACAATTTCTAACCTTCCAAATAAAACCCTAAACTAGAGATAAAATTTCATAAGCCAAGACATTTGTATGATTAGACATCATATATATTTGCAATATAAAAATAACCGTACATGTATAAATAAGTGTCGTAATACAAATTGTAAAACTAGCATTCAAACCACTAGATATTTTTTTTATAACCGTGGATGTTCGGGCCAGCTTGTGAGCACCTCGACTAATTCCACGGGGTCCTGAAGTTTACGGTCGGGTACTCACTTCAATGACCCTGATGGGACTCAAAATGATGACCATTGGGGAGCAAACTCAATGTCTGATCAATTAAATAACCCCCTCAGGGTTACATTCAAACCACTAGATGTGGAATTTTAAGGTACGATTTGAACTAGATAATCATTTTCAAGAATCAAAATTACTCATGTAATTTCAAAATATTTACCAAAATAATTAGTCTCGTGTTGATGGCAAGTTTAATAACGCAAATTGAACTATACTAACCCCCTATTTAATTTTGTTAAAAATTAGATTTTTAGTATATTTTGATAAAAGTTAATAAAATATATAGTTGAAAAGTTAATAAAAGTTGTGGGTTTTTATAAAATGTATGGTTGAAAACGAGTTTGAAAAAAAAATTAAAATTTCAATTTATTATATGACTAAATCTTATCCAAAGGCCCACACATCTTCCGAGTAGAGGATGGAGGGAAAATGATATTAGAGGAGATTAATTGTGGGGTCCTCATGAGAACCTTTTGGAGAACAAAGTGAGAATTAAAGAGAAAAAAGATTAACGGCTTAGATTTCGACGAAATTCAAAGAACTGTTCAAGGAAACTGCTCCACCACGCGTTTGCGTGTGGGGTCCCGACACCCTTTCATTTTTTTATTTTTATTTTTATTTTAAGGTTCTTTGTTGAATTAAAAAATATGAAATTTTACCAGACATGGACAAGTTATGTCTAGAAGAGTGAGACAATATAATCTCAGTAACAATCTTAGTATACAGTAAAATGTGGACCAAACATTATATTTAGGGATATGTGTGGTACAAATGGATCTTATGTATTATTGATTGAATCATGCTAGAATTGAGTAAAATCCCAATTCAAAATTTTTTATACTTTAAAAAAATTACTAAATTTATTGGAAATTTGGTTTTCAATTCTAATAAGATAAACCAAGAACTCGACTAGAAATGTTTGATTCTTAGTTATATCAATACAATACAGTTAAATTATATTTAAAATCAAATCGAACCGACTAGTTTGGTTGGTTTCTAGAAAAAATAAATAAAAAAAAGTCACCCTCATTTATATGGTTCAAATGGCCATGAAAGTTGATATCAAGTAAATGTAAAGAAATAAATGTTTCTTAATCCCTTCGAGGGTAACCGAGTTGGTGGAGTAGATGAACGCGGAGACTGAATATCAGGAGTTTGAATCCCCTGCCAAGTGTCAACACTTTCTCGGTCAAGTCCGTCGCACCTGGTTTACCTAGTGCGGTTTATCTCTCATGTGTAGTTTGCGAGCTACTGCACATGAAGCGAGGTTTACTCAGTACCCACTCACAAATAGCAGTTGCGGGTTCCTACGTCAACAATAAATAAATAAATGTTTCTCATTTTACCTTTAGATTTGTAAGTTTAGAAATTGTCTAAAATTGTAAGCGACGGAAAACGTATTAACAAATTCATCTTGAACTTTTAATAAATATAAGTAAAGTAAGATTTCAAATCAGTCTCTTCAAGGTCTTAATCGAATTTCAAATTACAAGTTAACAATAATTATTGCACAATTGTAATAGATAAGAATGATTAAAAATAAATATACATAGAGGATTTATGTCCCACTAAGCCAACATAGATAAATTGAGTTTTAAGAAACCTAAGATTGCAATTTGCAAGCACCATAATTGCCATCTTTTTTAGCCACTAATTTTAGATAGTGATTTGTTTTTATTCTCATTGGACTTTTTCTTACCAAACATCAGTTATCATTACCATTTCTATTATGTGCTATAGAAATTTTTGCTAAGCTAATAAATGTTTACTATTACTAATTATAAGTAAATATGTAAATTAATATACTTATTTTAAATTTTTAAAACAATAATTAACTTGTTACTTATTTGATAATAAGGTAAGAATTTTTCAAAATAAGTAACTTTTGTTGTTAAAGAATTGTTCAAACGTACTTATTTTTACTCTTTGGCCAACATGGTTTTTTGTTTTTTTAACTAAACATGTTGGATGGATTACTTATTTTCTTACTTATAAATAAAAAATTATATATTTTAAAAATAATGTAATAAACTTATCTAACGTCGACTAACAAAAAACTTAATTATTTTGTAACTTACTTATAATTAATTTTTTTCAAACATAGCCAAGCATGCACATATAATGCCCTACTTTTTAACCCAAATAGAGTATAACCCACAAACAAGGAGGCAAAATTTACTCATTTTGAAACATCTTTTGCCAACACAAGGCATCTATAACCTAGGACAAATGGGGAAGAAATTATGTAAAAACAACAAAAAAATGAAATAATATAATTGGGGTAGTGATGTTGCGACTTATTTATGATGTTTCATATATATATATTCATATGCATACGTAAATCACTTCGAGAGAGAATTAAGGAAGATATGGGAGTGTTGAAATCTAAAATTTTCCAATAATCATGAAGAAGAAAATGAAATCTTAAAATTCAAATATTTCAATCTCCCTTCAAATTGGTTCGAAGACGTCAAGTCCGTGGGTTGACATGCCCATATGAATCGACATAGAACATTTCTAGTTGGTCAATTCAATCTATACATTTTTCCTAGATATCATATTTTAGAATTCTTCTCTTCATTAAATCAAATTTTTTTTTACTTTAATTGAATTTTTATTTTAACCAATTTTCATTTTAGTTTCTTTAGAAAGTGTAGGATCCTGAGAGGGAAGAATTTTTCCTCGTACGGAAAAAATACAGATATTCATATAGGATGGACCCCATGTGAGTAAAATATTGAAAGAAAAAAAACCACACACCCCCTATCGTGTCTATTCTGATGCATTTCTATGGCTACAATTTTTTTGTGCGTGTAGTGCATTTGGAGAGGGAAATAATCTTGATTTTTGATAGTGTTTCTTTCATTTTGTTCGTGCGGAAACACGGTTTTGAGCTGGTTAAGAAAATGACACGCTAGAGCCTAGAGTCGTGCTTTTGTCATCTTGTTTCTCGTTTAAACGTGAAAATTGCCGGTTGTCGGGTCCCCCTTCCATGCATTTTCAAAAGATCTAATCACTCCAGCACATTGCCACTTCTCATTTTCATAATACACAATAGTTCCAGGTGCATCCCATAAAAGTTTTTTTTAATTGTTTCTTTTTTTCAAAGAAATATGGTACGAATATCCAATATGACACACGTAGGCATAATGAAATAATAAATATTGAATTTATTTTTAGAAGTTACAAATAAATTGTTTAATCACTACAATAATATCAATTATCAAGTCGATATGTCTTGACCTCTACATCTTAGAGTCGAACCATAACATGACGAGAACTTCCCTAATCTTACTAGCTCAAACATTAGTCCAACTACACCACAAACAACATGTTACTCAAAACTTTAAAAATGTGTCGAATTAGGTGTACCTAAACAGGCAGTTAGTTAACCTATGACCATTGCAAATGCATGGTCTCCATCACTCAGCGCCATCGAACACGATACAATAAAAAGTAAGGCTGAAAGCCAGAATCTCAAGTAATAAGTATGTAAACCTTTTGAGCAAACGAGGTCAAAACTCCCATCGCACTCGCATTTCGATATTTGAGTAGGCTGGAGAATAATAAATGGATGCAAAATCAACGAAGTTTTAAATTTTTTTTCCAAAACAATCGTATTAACAACGCCTTCTATAAGAATGGCAAGTTCAGTACCATACAAATTGGTTTAACATGTCAATCCCAACGTGCCAAACCTCCGGAAATTCATAGAAACAAAAGAATGCTGATGTCTCGAAGAAAAAGAAAAGTTCCGGAAGAAGGAACTTAACCCCCAAGGAATTTGCATTGCACTAAAGTACTTTCTGTATCGACAGAAGTCAAATTATAATTGAATTTCAAAAGGAATAATTCACAAACATTTGCAGCATGTTTGATGTACTGAACACTACTATACAATTGAAAAATTAGAATTTATTTTTTTAATCTTATACGGTGAGGTCCAATCCAGTATAACAGACAGGTTTAATCACATATATGAAAAAAAGATGGACAGCGGAAAGTCCTTGGAATACTAAGCCTAAATAGAGAATTATTCCCTTGAAACCTGATACTTGAGAAAATAGATGATTAATTCTTCCAAATTTAACATACATAAGGAAAACAACGCTATCCGGGTATTTATAAACAAAAGCAAATCAACATAAAAAGTTTGCAGCCCCAAAATGAAAAAGATAAACAGAAAGAATAACGAAAGCCGACGACTGCCATATGTCCGGCCGTGCAAAATAGTCTACTTCCTAGCATTTACACATGCAGTAAAACGAGATAAAAAGATTAAAAAGCAAATAATACTGATAAATTTTGAGATAAGAGAATAATAGAATCTTGGACAACAAACAAGGTTCTCTTTACAAGCTAATTTGGCCAGCAAATCAAATTGACAGGAGTACAAATGGTTCGATCAAATATATTCTCTACTCAACGCCGAAAATGCTACTCCCTAAATCTGATGGTTAGGTAAAATATTTGAGATTTAACATCATTGACCATTCTTAAAAAGGAACAAAAGTTTTTAATTTTGGTTCTAGCTTACTTCATATAATGGCACTTCTAATGATGGCAGGACACAGATGATCAACTAAAAAATGCACAACTCCATACGTCGGCAGCATGATATGCCTGAAAGGAAAAATGTCAAGGACAGTTTTCAACAGGAAATTACAAAGGTGTTGTGCATGCACTATACACACAAAAGAAAGCTCTTTAAATTATGCATATTGTGAAAGTAATTATTCCTGATAGAATATCATAACCATAATAGGTAGTAGGTAGTACCCACCCCCCAAGGATTAAACAACTTCAGCAAAAAACCTTGGCATGTCGAAAGCAAATGCTAATTTCTTCCGACTGAAAATTCAGTACTATACAGAAGATGCAAAGCCAAGTTTCAAGGTGTAAGACAATAGCAGATTAATTTCTTACCATCTCAAAGGGGTACTGTCAAAACCAGAAATCCAAAATTCTACCGAGTGAAAAGGTAAAGCAGATGACAGTCAGTTTTATGAACAGCAAAAGTATCGTAATCTATGTAACCTTTAGAAAGCAGATCACCCTCCTTCGCTCTCTTCATTGTCCATGGAACCTGATGATCCTTCACCTTCATTAGATTATTTAGTTTTCCAGCCATCAGTGGCTTCTGATTTATCCTGATTCGCAAATGAGTTTTCACCTCCAGGAGCAGTTCCCCAGGAGCTTCCTGCAGCTTTACCCCATGAACTGACAGGTCCTTCAACATTGTTAGATGCTTTAAATGGACCCCCATCTGTAGCATCAGATTTCCACTTCCCAGACGTGTTCTGGTTTCCTGAAGCAGTTTCCTTGTTCCAATTGGCCTGGTTATTCCAAGCAGCTGTATCCCTCTTACCAGACGGTGGGCCCCACCCAGTAGATACATCCCCAGTGGAAGCATTTGATGTTTTCCAGTCACTGCCTCCACAACTGCTTTGAACATGATCTATTTTAGCATCCACTGACGTGTTCCATCCTCCACCAGCTTGAGTGTTACCTGCACCGTCGGCATCCCCTTTCGATTGATTCCAACCTGAACTCCAACTACCTCCCCGAAACGAACTGCCTCTACTGCTGCTACTTTTCCATCCTTCACTATTACTGTTTGAACTTTTTTTCCAGCCGTATGACTTGTCATCACCAGAATCATTTCTGTTATTCCAATCGTTAGGCCCTCCACCTCTATAACCACCTCCCCTACCACAAAATCCTCCTTCCCTGTCAGGTCCATCTCTCCCTCCAAAGCCTCCCCTGCCCATTCCTCTACCTCCATAGCCACCACGATCTGTTCTCCCTCTACCCCGGAAGCCCCCACGGTCACCTCTCCCCTCCTGGCCTCCCCTCAAACTTCCAGTTCTTCCCCTGCCAGTGCCAGTATCATTTTGACCATCATTCCCTCCAGAACCATTTCCTGAATTCCAGTTACTTTTGCTGCTCCATCCACTGTCCTGGTTCCCCCCAGTATCATCTGTTCCACGTCTAGCCCAATTACTTTGCCCCCATCCAGTTGATGAACCAGAGGTATTGTTATCAAAAGGTTTCTGAGAGTCTTCCTTAATATTTTTATCCCAATCAAAAGCCTGGATTTCACTCGAGGTGTTTCCAGTGTTCCAGGAAGACTTTTTGTCATCCAGTGCTTTTCCTTTCGCCCAAATACCTCGATCATTACCAGCATCTTCATTTGCAGTTGATGTTTTACTCCAACCTGACGACTGGGCATTGTTACTATTTTTACCCCAATCAGAAGCCTGGTTCTCACTCAAGGTGTTTCCAGAGTTCCAGGAAGACTTTTTATTATCCAGTGTTTTTCCTTTCGCCCAACTACCTTGATCATTACGAGCATCTTCATTTGCAGTTGATGTTCCATTCCAACCTGACAACTGGCCATCATTGGAAACTTTTGAGCTGCACCAACCACCGGATTTGTTGTCCCAATCAGGTTTTGCACCATCCAATTTATCACCACTTACACTAGTCTCTTTCTTAACTTGCCATTCTTTCTTCCATCCCGATTCTCTGTCCTCGCGAGAAACAATTTGTTTATCCCAATCATCTTTCTTACTTCCGTCAGTTGATATATCTTTGTCCCAACTGCCTGCCTGACCGCTGCTCCAACTAGAACGATTCCCTGCGAAAAAATCATTACTTGAACCTTGTCTGTGTTCACCTTCCTTGTTCCAACTACTCGATTGACCCTGATCAAAAGATCTCCCTCTACCATATTGACCTCTGCCTCCTCGACCCCCTCCTCTTCCTCTTCTTCCACCCGAACCACAACCACCGTCAAAAGATTTATCCCTTCCCCAATGGCCATCTTGATCTGCATCTCTATTTCCAACTCCACCATTCTTCCAACCACCAAATCCTCCTTTGGAGTTCTCCCAACTGTCCTCCTGATCTGACCTACCTCTTGAATGATCTTCCACATTACCATCAGGTTTCTGACCCCAACTAGACTCTCCAGCTTGTTTACTCCAGGAGGA